>JAMJFZ010000107.1:2125000-2310000 GCA_026225945.1 Cricetomys ansorgei
TGTCACACCCTTCTTAACCTTACAGAATCGGAGACTTCCAGATAGAAGAATATGACCCTTGGAAGTGAGCAGCCACAGGAACTCAGCAGTCAAACCCAGTTGAAAATCCAGCAGTTAAAAACCCAGGTGGCCTAAGTTTTCTGATATGTGTATATTCTGAAAAGGAAAGGGATGTGTCAGATGGGAGGACATGCAAGTTTAGGTCAAAATGACATTTCATTGTGGAAATGTTTCTTTTATGCATGATCTTACTTCTTGTTTACTTCACACACCTTTCTATATTTCTTGCCTGTGAGTAGAAAAAAATTATAAGTTTTTTGTTTCTAGATTTATTTATTTTATTTTATGTTTGAGAATGTTGTCTGCATATATGTATGTGCTTCATGTGCATGTAGTGCCTACCAAGGCCAAAGAAGAGCATTGGATTCCCTAGAACTGAATTTCTGGATTGATGGTTGTGAATCAGCATGTGGATTCTATGAAACAAATCTAGGTGCTCTGCAAGAGCATCACGTGAAGCAATCTCTCCAACCCCAGTTTATATTTCAATTACTCTTTTTTTTCAAGACAGGGTTTCTCTGTTGTAACTCTGGCTGTCCTGGAACTCATTGTAGACCTTGAACTCACAGCCTGCCTCTACCTCCCAAGTGCTGGCATTAAAGGCATGTGAGACCATAATTTTCTTTTAAAAGACACACACACACACACACACACAGAGACACACACACTCACATATTTATCTACCTGTATCTATCTCTATATAGATATCTATATATCAATAGATATATCTATCTCTATCTATTATATCAATAGATAGAGATAGATAAATGGATAGATAGATAGATAGAGATAGATGATAGATAGATAGATAGATAGATAGATAGATAGATAGATAGAATGATAGATAGATGAATGTATATCTGCATGTTTTTTCAGCCATTTGTTTATATGATCTTTAGCAAATAATTTATTCTTAAGTTTAAGGTTTCAAAAAATTCTTCTAATACTATTTATGGAGAAGTGCTAAGAAAAATTATTATTTTCTTATATTGGCAAATAGAGAAAAATAACAGAGAATTTCAAATAGGAATCAGGACATTGTAATGTAGAATCTTGTGTACTTCATACTTACTCTCTTCCAGCTTCTTTCCAACTTGTCTCCTTCCTCTCTCACTGAAGTAAGTACAACCTTGGCTTTTAGCCTAGATTTTTGCATAGAAGTAACTTTCATGCAGAAAAAAAATGCTTATGTTTCATGACTGTTCCTTTAGTAGAAAGGGGAAATATTGAAGGTAGAAAACTTGGTGCCAACTAAGTTCGGTTCTGTAAATTAGTAAGTTGATTGTGGTTACTTATATAAGCATGGGTAAAGAGCTATACGAAAAAGTGTGAGCAGCCAGCTGCATTACCAAAGAGTCATGACAATGCCCATAGCACGCCTGGGAGACAGTATTATACTCTGGTTGTGGTCAGACTTCTTACATCTCTGAAAAGTTTCACAAAAATACATGGAATAAAATTAATAAATAAATATGGAGATCAGTTTTGTTGTAATAGTGGTCTTCTAGATTAAAGATTATTAATTCAATATATTGTATGTATTGGAAAAAATGAATGATAAACAGAAATGAGAGACCTGAAGTCAGTCTGCTCATCCTGCTGTGCTTGCGGTCCTTCTACCTCTCTGTTATGATATTTCCTGTGCCTTGTAGACGTGTAACAGTAGGAGAGAACTGGTTGGCAGGAAGAAGAGGGTCAGCAATGATGAGTGACAGGTGAAAGAGGGTAATAGAGGGTGGACATGATCACGTGTACCGTAAACATGTGTCAAACTAACAGAAAATAGCAATGCTGTCAGAAATATTTCCCATTTTGTTCTTTTTGTTTTATATTGATTTTATTCTTTGACAGCCACATAAACCATATGTATATGTGTATATAATACATTTCTATAGTTATATATACTACGTTGTACTCATACTCATTCTTCTAGACACTCTTACCCTCTTCCCACCCACAGAAGCATCATCTCTCCCCTTTTGACCCACTAAAATCTAACCCTACTTTTATGTCTTTTTGCTTTGTGGTTCTTTTCTTTTTATCAAATTAATAAGTGGTGAAGAAAATGGGTTTAAACTAAATTTGTGAAACTTCTTACTCCCACTTTCTCCAGAGAAGTTGTACTCACTGTATCAAAATTATTTGTAGGATATGGTGGGTGATGGATACTGAGCTTACACGCAGGAAGTGATCTGTCCAGATATTATTATATAAGGAGTGCAGCGGGGATAGGGAACTGTTAACTTTTAAAGCATATACATCGACGTGTGCCTTAGTCGCTCTTCTATTGCTATGATAAGACAACATAACCGAGGCAAAGTACAGAAGAAAGAGTTTACTGGAGACTTATAGTTTCAGAGAATGAGAGCCCATGACCATCATGGCAGGATCATGGCAGCAAGCAGAAGGGCATGTGCTAGAATAGTAGCTCACATCTTGAGAGACTACCATGAGACACAGAGAAAGGAAGAAACACTGGGAATGCTCAAAGTCTTTAGAAACCTCAAAGCCTGCCCCAAGTGACACACCTTCCTCAACAAGGACATACCTACTAACACTTTCCAAATACTTTCACCGATTGGGTGCCAAGTATTCAAACATACAAGCCTATGGGGTCTATTCTCATTCAGACCATTACAGAGTGCTTTGCAGGTTCCTCCAGAAAAGAGGGGAATGGTTTCCTATTTGTACTTTTATTTCCAAGTGTGCCATCCCCTGTGCTTGAGTGTGAGCTGTTTTGTCTCTTGAGAAGCCTAGATATTTCAGTATACATGTGCCTAGAAGAAGCCCTTCACATGCTCTGCTTGGCCTCTTTGTGTAATGCGCTGGGCTCAGGCCACTCTGGTCATGCTGAGTACACTGTGTGCTCTTCTAGGGCATACTACTTCCTTGCGGTTTTGATGGGCTGTGTCCGTGTTGCTTCTGGATTTGTTCCTGTACATTTCAAGGAGACAATTCCATGATGTCTATAGCTAAGAATGGAAGAATTGTGCTGGGGTCTTTCTGTGAGCTGCCTCCAGTCACACACAGCAGCCTATAGTGACAGAAGGAATTGAAGGAAAGAGTGCTTTAGTTACGACTGTTTGGAACTAACCCTGGCCCTATAATTCAAGCACAGACTCAATAACTTTCTCATTGTTCCACTCAAATAGAATTAATAGGAGATTTATCTATTTTGAAATCCATATAATTCATATTTTGCATTTTTGCATGGTCTTAGAGAGAGATTTTACAAAAGCTTTTTTTCCTGTTTCCTCCCAGAAGAGGACTGGCCCTTTAAGCTGGAGCTGCTAGAATGTGTGGCTCTTCTTTGCCTGCTGTGTCTATAGCAATGGAGAGTTCACACCACTTTATCATTCATTAGTTAGCAATTAAGTCAGCAATCAGGCTCTATGTCTGGTAATAACCCCTGGAAAAGGAAAGTTAACTCATCTTATAATTTAAATAATGAGCAAGAATGTGTGATGGAAATATGCGTAGTTCATCAGTTTGGAAGCAATTATCTTCTCTTAAGTTGACGATATAACATATAACATAAGAAACAGTCATATCTTGTTTTTTATATAATTTAAATTTCTTATAGGATTTTGATTAAAATAGAAATAAACAGGTCTCCTCTTCCTTTCTATTCCTTTAGCCCCTCCCAGATGTCCCCCTCTAGCCCCTCCCATGTTCTCCCCACACTCTCAAACTGATAGGCTCTTTTTCTTTAATAATTACTCTTACAGACACATACACACAAATATACATACAGTCACATATATACACACATATGTGTACATGTATGTATATATTACACATACATGTAAACATATGTAAATACAACTTTCTGAGTCCATTTTTGTTGTCTGTCGGTATATGGCTACAGGATGACCACTTTATATTGGACAACCAATGAGGGAGCTCATTTCAGGAAGAGTCTAATTCTCCCTTTGACAGCAATCATTTGTTGCCTGAAGTTGTTTGTCTAAGAGTGAGGCCTGATGAAATTTTCTGCCTTTCACATTAGTATGTCTTTTGATACTGTGATCGTTCTTATCATGTTGATGCAGCCATTTCTGTGCAAGACTGTTTCACAGCAGACTTCCTGGTGTTCTGCCTCTTACGTTCTTTCTGCCTCCTCTTCCATGATATTCTCTGATCCCTATTGCTGGAGACACTGCACATTCAGGAAATAGGACTCAGATGAACCATGCTGGGTCTGACCCTCCTTCTTGAGGTGTAGCTTCCATAGTACCACAAAATGTTATGCAAGCTGCCAATAGAGGAAAATAATTAATAGTCCTACCCAGCTATGACAACTATAAACCATAACATTGACCAGCATGGCAAGATATACATACAAGAAGTAGCGCTTACATGTTGTGCGCTAGTCATTTCCTTTCTTCAATAGTGTGAATAAGCCTTCCTGAACATCTAAGTTTCTGAGATAAAAATTATTCTTATTGGATATTTTCATGACTTGATTATGGGAAGGCATAAATGATATAATCAAATATTAAAGGAAAAATCTGTTCTGAACATGCATTTCATACCTGGTAACCAACAGCTGTCTAATTGGACTTAAAGACCACTCAAAAAGAGGGAAATCATACCTAACACTTGAAAGCAAGACATCTTCCCTAAGCTAGTAAGGTCATGGATCTTAGATAAGAATCTACTGCCAGCACGTTGCTAGACCAGCATAACTCTTTACTGCATTCTAAATCTTATCCTTATACCTCAGATTAGTGTAGCTACCACCCCTCATCAAAAAAGCTTCTCTTTTGAGAATCTGGAGACCATCACAGAAAACTACAACTGGGCACAATGCAGAGATCAATGGACTGCAGGAAGCCCAACCCAATTCATCAAGCGTTGGTTTTAGTAACCTTCACTTTTAGGATACTTTACTGAAAAGTCTCACAGTTTCCCTAAAGACCTCGAAAATAGAGTTTACTATTGGAAACTAGAAATAAACATTTAGTGAATTCATTCAAACTCCTGCATAGACTCAAAATCAGATCCTTAAGACTCATGATTTTCTGTTAGCACTCTGCGTCATAGACTGTGTAACTACTAACATGCAAGAGTGCTATGTAGATCAAATTAGTTCAATGTATACGTGATAATCACCTTTTCCTGTACACACACCCGGTATCTTGGCAAATGAAGTGACAAATCATGTATTTATAATACGCTCCATTTTTAAAAAATGTAAATGTAAATCTTTTTATCTAAATCAATTCATTATTTACATTGAAAAGTACTGCAAAGAAGTAATGGTATCATCTTTTTGAGCTTGAGTTTATTCTGTTTTTTAAAGGTAAATAACTACATTATTATTAACATTTGAAGTTCAGATATAATTTAATTATTCTTGCATGGCAAGATTACTGGCTGAACAAAAACCTGAATTTATTAAAATGACAATCTGCACAGCTAATCCTATTACATTGCTTTGCAGAAGGAAGACATAAAGTGCTTTCAGCTGTGATTAGAAATGTTGACAATTTATTTGAATTATAAATGATGGAAAGAAGAAGTAAATCAAATGAGAAACATACAGAACTCCTTCTAAATTAATAGGAAATGAAGATAATTTATTATTGCTACATTGGCTCTCAAAGGGTATTGCTGCTTTCTTAGTTTGACTCTTAATTTTTTTCCAATCTGTACTTTGTTTAATGATTTCTCATTTCTCCTTCCCAAATAAATCAGAAAATATAAAAATGATTTTAATCTGTTCATTACAATGACAGATTGTAATTCAATTGAAGTGAAATGGATGAGTGAGCTGCTCGGATCATGCGCAGAGTCCCGTCGGGAGATCATTATTGATATTTGAGAGATATTATTGGAGATATTATGATATTAGGCTAACAGAAACCAGTGACTGAGTAATGTTGCTGTGAGCCAGGGATACTAACACTGCACACTGCACAATATACCAACATGAAAACCACTGTGCAGATGGTCTTCTGCCAGGAAGCTCGGATCGTTAAGAAGTAATTATGTCTAAATTGGTGGTGCTGACAGAATGAGTAAAACGTGAGGCACAGAAGGACACGATAAAACCATACCAAGTGTGTAGAAAGAACGATATTTTTAAGACAATTTTAAAGGGAATAATGCCAGGATTAGAAATACTACTAGTGGGATAAAATCTCAGAAAAAAAATAATTTATAAATTTGAAAACAAAGAATGTTAATTCAAATTGGGTTTTCAAAATATCTTCGTTGAATATGCAGGAAAAAAATTCACAAACACATTACACTGATAGCCGGAGACAGGGAACAGGAGTCAAGTTAAGGGAAATACTATACTTTGGACACATAACTCAGTACTGCTCAGATTTTAAGATGACAATGAATCTATTGCGCTTATTAAATTCATGTATTGTAGTAGCTCTGAAGGGGAGCATGAGATTCTACGCACTCTTTACTTGAGGTGAGTCTGTTGCTTTACTGCTCATGTACAGTACGATGCATATTCTCAAATTCAGCAAATCACTAGAATTCCTTAGCGATTAAGACACAAACAAAAATTATGCCTTGTTTCTACCCATAACATTATAATGATGTTGGCTTGAGGTCTATCTCAACTTTGAGCTAGCAGTGCAGTTCTGATATGCTGCAGTGTTTGAGAATCAGTGTCAGAGTCTCAATTCAAAAGAAGGAAAGCTATTTTGAAGACTACTATGAGATCAGAGTAAAATGTCTGATATGGTGCCTAGAGGGTTCTTTGCCAGGCATTATTTGGGGTACCAGGAAAATCACATTTTTATAATTGAAGAAATAAAATGTAGTTCTTAAGTACAATATCATGAATTAATTCTTGTTAATGAGGGAAAACAGAGTAGAAGTACATAAAAACTCCATTCGGTTACACATAAAATAATTAGCATAAATATTTTTATTTATTTCATCCAAGATGATTTATTTTTATATTTGGATAGATGACAGAATCATGATAATTTAGTATCTGAAATTAATTTATCAAAACCTGATCATAACACTGACATGATTTATTTTAGAATTGAAGATGTCAGCAGGTAAATAAAACTACAAAAGCCATAATATTTCAGAACAATGTTAAAACATTAAATTATTATTTCCTCCAGTGTACCCATAAAGTTAAAAAAATAAAATTATAGGAAATTTTGAGGTAAGGGCTATTATTTTTGTTATATGCATATAGCAGGATTAGGCAAAATTTATTAAATTTCTGAAAATGAACAGAAAGAAATTAGCATATCATTTCCTCCTACTTCCTTTCCTCTCAATTTTTGTTAATTACATTTTCTGACATTTTTACACTGTTGAGATTTATTATGTTATATTTTATTCTGCAACTATAATAAGAATACTTTTGACTAGCTTTTATATTAAAGGAAATTCAATATACTCAGATAATCTATTATAATGACAATGATGCTTTCTCTATTACTCTAAATATTTATAGACAATGTATGTGTAGGAGCATTTTGCCCTCATGTATGTCTGCATACCACATGTGTTCCCAGTGACCGTGGAGGCCAAACAAAAATACCAGATCCCGTGCACTGGGAATGAGTTGCCAGATGAGTTGTCATGTGAATTCTGGGAACTGATCCGAGGTCCTCTGCAAAATCAACAAGTGTGCTTAACTGCTGTGATATCACTTTTAATACTTCTTGTTTATCTATTTATTTATATTTATTTATTTAAAGGCTCTGGAGGTTCTATTCCTTAATTTCTTGTTCGCTTGCATATTTGTTGCTCCCATTATGCTTGAAGGACAGTTTGGGGATTGAAAGTGACTGGGTTTTTCATTATACTCTCATATCTTTACAACAGTAATAATTCTATGGAAGGTTTTTGAGTAACAGTGCAAACGCTAAGATACTTGCATTTATCATCTCCTTCAATACTGATACAAACAGGAGACTAAATAACTGGCCTAGAGATATCCAGGTCCTAATCTCTGGAACCTGTAAGTATTACCTTGTTAGTAAAAGGAATATAGCAGATATGATGAAAATAAGAATCTTCAGATGAGTAGATTATCCTGGATAACCCAAGTGGGTGCTATATTTAGTACTAAGTTCCCTTATAAGAAGGAAACAGAGGGAGATTTGCCTACATAGGGAAGAAAGGTCATGTGGTAATAACAAACAGCATGGTCGGAGGGAAAGTGTGACGTTTCTGATCGAAGACACTGGAGTCTTGATCTCAGAAAAGCATCAGGTGACTGAAAGGATACGAAGAGATTTCCACATACTGCTGTAGAAGGCACCGCATGCTAGTTGTTGGGTTCTAGTTCATCAAAATCTATTTAGGACATCTGATATCCAGAGTACTAGATGGTATAAGTGTGATGCTTTGAACTACTAAATTTGTGACCATTTGTTACCAAAGATACACAAAAATAATCTATGAATTAAATGTAATTTTTATTCTGATTGTAGAGATGGAGAGTTGCAGCCAGAGAGCAGCTAATTTCAACAAAGTCATGTAAGCTCTGTCTGGTAAGAGTTGGGATTTGAACCCTAGCACTCTGACTTCAGCACCTTTGTGGCTCACAAGAAGGAGAAGGAGAAGGAGGAGTGGGAGGAGGAAGAGAAGGAGGGGCAGGAGGAGGAGGAGGAGGAGGAGGAGGAGGAGGAGGAGGAGGAGGAGGAGGAGGAGGAGGAGGAGAAGTGCCATTGATGCTGTGTAAGAGACTCACTGCTATTTTATTCTTTCAAAGTCAGATTAAACGCTTACTGTGCTTCTCTTTTAACCGCATCTTCTGATTTTAAGCACAATGCTTAGCACTAAATGACCGCAGCTTAAATTAAGAATATTGAGGATATTGTTCAGGCATAAAATCTCCTCATTCAGCAACCATTAACATCCAACTTCAGATATTAATAAGCACTGTACTCAAACCAAACTGAGAATTTGATATTGCCTCCTGCAGAACAAATCATATTTCCTCAATAAAACAATTAAAATCTAATTAACTTGAATTGTGTCTGCATCAAAATCAGAACTCTAGAAGTTCAACAGTAATCATTCTGTGCACTGAAAGTGAGTATAAGAACAATTATTTCTAATACTGGAGGACTAATAGTCCATTCTCACTAGAAGTATTTCAGAGAATTTCTGAGAACGGTGCTTTCGTGCTTGGCAAAAAAAAAAAAAAAAAAAAAAAAAAAAGTTTTATCAGGAATTATACACGTGGAAAATTAAAATTTCCAAAAGGAGTTGAATAAAGCATACCCATCTGCATGACATTTGAAGGCTGATTATATGATTAATGGTTCAAACTAGGGTATTTTTGAGTAGTATGTAGTAAATATACAGGAAATTTGTAAGAAGAAACAGGAAAAAAAAAAAAACTTCAGAATGTAATTGTATTATTGGTGCAAGTTGAAGATACTTTAATATTTTCTAATAAAAAAAACACTGAAATAAAGTTTATAATACCCCCGTGATCTTTTGTAAGAATAATTATAGTGCGACTCACTAAAAGATGTCAAAATCTGTGTGTGTTTCTGTTTTGTCAGGTTTTAAATGACTGTAAAACATACGATATTAATATAGCCTACGCAGCAAAGTTTGGAGTCATGCTGTTCCACAATCTTTTAAAGTAAAATACTAAACACCTTAATTATGACTATATTTCTCTTTATAGGTTACAATTTATTTATTTCACTTTTGTATTTTTAAATTTTAAGTAAAATCCATCATTTTTTCATTTGCTTCATTTGTATTTTCTGTGACCCATGTGTTCATAGCCCTTGACAATATTTATTTGAGAGTTGAATTGGATTTCTGGATGGTTTATGTAGACAACACAAGTCCTAGCAATTCACTTTACTTACATGTTTTCATAAACGGTTCCCTAATTGTGGTTTGTGTGATATTTGTAAGAGCGCCCCCAGTAACGTGTATTTACATGTATTATCCTGTAGCCTGTGTTTTTTCTAAAGTTGTAGTGTGAGCATCACTTAGTCAATCTACTGACAAAATCACTGTCTAGGCTTTCTCGGAGAAAGATAGTGGTGAAGTCACTTCCTTAATGTTGGTGACATTCTGAGAACGTAAGGTAGCTCTTGCTGTGGACAGACTGTGTGTACTTAGTTTGTGGCACCACTGACCATAGTCACAAGCAGCACTGAAGGAGAAGTTGCAGATAATTTGGCTGAAATGTATTACAGGACTTTAAAAAATAAACAAAGGACTCAGCAACTGAAGCTTCAGTAATGCAGGGCTCATCTCAGCGCCAAATTCTACAGAAATAAGGAAAATCAGCAGGTATTTTAGGTAAATATCTGTCTGTACCAGTGGGAGTAGCCTTCTTCAAAAACTCATTTAGAAACCATACCATGCAAAACAGTATGCTAATTTCTCACCTGTGTATCCTTCCTCTTAACATTTGTAATTTATTCTTAGTGTACTGCCATTAACAGAGTTCCGAGTCTTACACATTTTAATCAAATTTAAATTAATTGTTTTAGAAAAAAATTGTTGAAGTAAATATCACCATCACTTTGAATTAGTATTTACTTTAGATCAAATGATATAAAATTATCTTGTTAATTTATTTAACTGTTAATCAAAAATCAGTTAAGTAATTTTCATAGATTAGAACCTAAGTCCTTATGATGCAAAGATCATAAAGCTACAATGTTGAAACCAAGAAGAAAACCTTGCTCCCTAACAATCTATCATGACAACATGGAAGATATCCATGCAAAAATGGATTAGGAAAGAGTCCATTATAAAGTGAAAAAAAATCTGTAAGAATCATTTATGATTCATATAGAAGAAAGATTCAATTATAATAAGAACAGATGTTTAATGAACTGAGCAACAGTGTATGTCTAAGCAGCACTCAAAGAGTTTCTGAACCAATTCTACTTCTTACACAAAAGAAATCTTGGGAGGGACCACTGATTGACCCCAAGCTGGTATCTTCGCACTAGATTCACTGTGACATAATACTTTAATAACACACTAATAAGAGAAATATTACAAAGTTGGGAGTGGAATAAAATTTTCAGAGGCTGAGGAGAGCCCTTTGAAGGGAGGGTTGGGGAGAGGCTAATCAATAGGAACTCTCATCTCTGGGAATAAGAAGCTCCCATGTGCTGATGCATGATGAGATAACTGTTGATGACATTTACACACATTACACTGAGAAAGTCTAATTTTGTACAAAACACTGAATGTGTACATCATAAATCAATGATAGACTTTGTAGGAACTAGATGTCTGAAGTGGTTTCAGCAAATTGTACCTGTATCAAAACACTACATTTCATTAATACGTAGAGTTTTCTTATATTTACTTAAAAGTAAGTTAAAAACTAATAAAACGGTTTGCAATATACCATTTCTTGGGTATTTTGTGGAGAATGATAGTAGGGATTATATAGAAATAGATGTTCCATGGTCAGTTCTGTTTTGGAGGCATCACGTTTCTTCATTGGGTGTTTCTTATCGCCATTGGTACATTATCACATTGTGTTGCTCCCCCAAGAGTCTGCCACTCTACCTCAATGGTGAGGCTCTTTAGTATTTGTTAAATTAGGAAGAGGAAAAACAGTGATAAGGGCAATAATGGACCAAGAACTGTGATACTATAAGTCAGTCTCACCTCCCCAATTTAATTTAATATACATTCAAAAAGTTTATTATATAAAGAATGTATTGGCTTTTTTTTTTTACTGGATTTTTACTGGAGAGCAATCAATACAAATGAATAACAGAGAGAATATTCACAACAATTGAAGATGATGGCACAAGTCCTTTATCTGTTTCAGAAACAGAGCCTTAACATTCCCAGCAGGAGTAAGTATAACCAAGGTTTTTACACAGAGGCAAAGATTGGATTAAATTAAATCCCTTAGATCTGGACCAGAAGCTTTTTGTTAATCAATATTGTTAACTCAATTCGATGGGTGTCCAATTGGGAGTATTTGGTTGATTAAAATTCTATACATTTTGTTGTCTTGATGTTTTTGTTGTTGCTAATTTTTTACCCTCATATCGTTTAAAATAGATGATAAAATTTGTCTTAAATTTCAAATAGATGTTTAAATTAGGTAAATAAATCCATCAATGTGTGTCCTCAGAAAGCTTTTATATGTAGGACTATGATTAGTATGGACAAACTCAAGCATTTCTATGGCGATCACCTTAGGTCCCCCATTTCCAGCTCCCAGTACATACCCATGTCATCTCAGACATTGCCCATCCAGCTGTATCTTCCTATGTCTCTCTATTCAAAGGTGCTCCCTGTGCATAGGAAATCAGGAAAATTCTGTGCTTTTCTCCAACGCCCCCCACCATGTCCAGTAGTGCAATGTGTAGCCATGTCAGTGGTCACTGGGAACATTTAAGTAGTCAAGACTTTGCCAATGTAAATAAGATTGCAAGATTATTATCAAATATTTTCTTAAAATACTTGACAAAATTTGCTAATGGATATTCTGTATTTGCATTGTGTGCAAAATCCCTTAGATTTTATGAAAAAAAAAGATTTTTTTTTTTATAATGATAGCCTCGGTTAGCCACCTGATAACCTATGCTACACTAGGACTAGTAACACTTTTTCCTTCAGTAAAGCCTATCCAGGTCATCAGTTCTAAGCAAACTAAATAAAGTTTGAAGAAGAAATTGCAAGCTATTTAAAGAAATCTTTAACATGATATAGTCACTTCCAGAGAAATTTGCAAGGATATAAAAATATACTACATTATAGTGAGATGATCGAGTTCATTATAATAAAAGAAATAACTCTTCAGTAAAGCTTCCCTTTAAATAATCATTACTCTTGTAATGTTAATATTTGCACATAAGATGCAATAATCTTCTTCTTCAACACCTCTGCATGGGTCGTCTATGTCAAAGCCTTTGATGATATTCCAGTTCAAGAAAAAATTGACCAATCTATCCATTTTCATGTGTGGACTGCAGTATCTTCAAGTTAATTTCCAAGAAGATGCTGTCTTAGAGATGCAGACTTTACCAACAAAGCAACTGTACAATTTGCATCCACATCTTCCACATAGAGTTTGGTTGGAACCTCACAAACTCACTATCAATATTTTTATAGCACATGAATGCATGGTTGGGAAACAGTATTGACAAAGTAACCTTACTGGAGAAAAGGTTAATTATTGTGCCCTGTAAATGTGTTGAACTTGCTTTCCAATGTTTTGGAATAGCTTTTTCCCAGTTGTTTGAATATTCTCTTTGTTGTGATACTGGAAATAGTACTAAGCGTCAAGGAAAGACAAGATAAAAGGAAAATTAGAAAAATAGTTATTACTTTATAAACATGACATAGAAATGAGTGTGAATAATACAATTTCACTGTCCCTAAAATTTATGTTGATGTGTGTTAGGGAAAGAGCAAAGCACAACAGAGCAAAGCAAAGGGGGACTTTCCAAGTGCATTTGAGGCTTCTGGGAATATGTGACAAGTATATTAGAGAATGACATCAGATCACTGTGAAAAGCAATAGGATATTTAAAAAAAACTATACTTGTCTTGCATTTCTTCAAACAGGCTATGCACAGGCATACGAGAAGAAATCATTAACTTTTCTATTTCTATTAAATATTTAAAGGAAAAGTAATAAGGTAAACTTTATTGATCCTTAATTGCGCTGACACAGTTAGTTTGTATAACAAATACTTCCAGAGGCATTGAGGAGCCTGGGGTCAACAATCTGTAGGACTATGGATCCACATCAATTTATTGACATTTTTTTTTTAAGAATTTGAGTGAGCTCTGAAATGGATTTGACTCCAGTTTCTGAGCCCAAACTTTTATTTCATTTTTTGAGACTTTCATAGATGAATACTATATTTCTGCCCTCCTTTTCCTCACTGTACCTCTCCTCATGTCCTCCATTCCTTCTCAAATCCATAGCCTCTTATTCTTTATTATTGTTTTACACAGATACAACCTGCTGAGTAAATTTGCTGTTGATTACAGGATATGTGTTTAGGGCTGACTACTTGAGATAAGTAGTACTACTTCCTCAGGCTTATCCCTGAGGAAGACTGATGACCCCTCTTTCATCAGTCATTAATTGCCTGTAGATTTTCATCAAGCGTGATATCTTGTGAAATTTTTCCCATTCACATTGGAATGTCAACTAGTGTTCTCATTGATCAGGCCTTGTTTAGTCAACCTTATTTTTGATATATCATGGGTGTAGCTTCCCTGTTATTTATAGAAGACATTGTCTCACAAAAGACATTGTAGTTCTCTGGATCTTAACAATCTTTCTGACTCATCTTCCGTGATATTCCCCGAGCCCTTAGGTGTAGGGGTTGTGTTGTAGATGTATCAACTCAGTTTGGGTACCTTATGATCAGTTGTTCTTTGTTTTTTGACAAGATGTGCATTTCTGTAATGGTCTATGAATAATGCAAAAAGAAGTTTCATTAATGAGGTGTCTATGTATAAGGAAACATGATTATAAGGTGGTTAGAAACTATATTGGTTAAGGGAAAAAGCAGTACTTGGTTCTCCTTTAGGGTTCTTGGCCTCACCAACCATAGGTAGTGGGCAAAGTTTACCTTCTCAGGCATGAATTCAGGAGGTAATATGAGACTAAGTGGGCCCTAAGTCCAGTTAGACAGCTATTGTTATCCCCAAGATATAAGTTCCACTATTGTACCTTTCAGATTATCTTGCTGTTATGGTCATTATTTGAGTCATAGGCTTTAAAGCTGGGAAGAACTATTAATTGATGTTGTCTCTTGGCATCATAGACAAGTCTTTCCAGTACTGTGAGAGGTAATCTTCAGAAAGAAGGGTTCCAGGTCAGTTCCAAATCCATCCCTCCAAGGCCTGTATCTGAGTTGTGTGCTGCCTTCAGCAACAGCCTCTTACTTCCAATTTTGGAGAGGCAACCAAGAACTGTGGCAATAGTCTATATTCTTTCAGGGAGTCTCTTAGATTCCTTTGATCAAGAACTCAAGGGGAGAGTTCCCATTGGCTGATACTTCAGTTTTTGTTATATGATTTATGGCTTTGCACATAGTAAAGTACAGGGAGAAATCATTCTAAGTGACATAACATCATTTAAACTCTGTGTATGTGTGTGTGTGTGTGTGTGTGTGTGTCTGTATGTATCTATAGATAAATTGATAAATAACAGACAGACAGACAGATAGATGGTAGATAAGTGTGTGCAAATGTCAATAAACATAAAATAACATGCTATTCATGGCATTGTAAAAGAACGACAGTTTTAGCTTTCTTCTTCCATTCTTACAGGGACCTCTCAGTTTTCCTGTAAGAAATCTAACTCCATTGACACATTAGCTACTGAGAGACATGTAATTCTAGACAGTTCTATAGATCTCTTACAATTCCAAATAAATACATGAATATAAATATTTAGATCTACCCATCTACCATCTGAGAATCATTGTATGACTTTAATCAACCCTTTGTTCAGCAAAAAATTGTCAGCTTGAAACTTTCTGATTTCCCGACTCACAGAAGACCTAAAATATATCCTCACATTGAGAAGGCTGTGACTTGAAGGAGTTTATATATAATTGTTTAAATTGCTTTGTGGATTGCATCTTAAATTTGTATGTAATTAAATATGAGGAAGTGCATAAAATTGTTTCTTTTTAAGAAACTAAGAATTATGTACATTTGTTAGCAAAGAAAGAGCATGTATTAATAAAAAGACAGAGCTGCAAACTTTCTCATTAATGCATAGCTTCCTCAGCTATGTTATTAGAAATAGGAAATATTGACCAAATCAGACATGGAAAGTAGCCAGCAAAGGGCAGAAAATGAAATCATGAAGATTCCATAAAATAAAATAAAATAAAATAAAATAAAATAAAATAAAATAAAATAAAATAAAATAAAATAAAATAAAATAAAATAAAACATAGATGTACTTCATTCTTCCTAAGGATTAAGGATATGTAAGAGACATAGAAATTATTAATAATAATAAATGGCCACACTATTTGAGCATTTGTTATCTGATAGGTATGGTTCAAAGTGCTAAACAAATGATATTCTGTGTAATTATTACAAAGACCTAATGAAGTTGGAACTCTAGTCATTCCATGTTACAGTTAGGAAAACTGAAAAAATGGAAAGGTTAAAAACCTTGCCTAAGGTTGTATCTTATTAAGTGGCAGACTCTGCCCAACACCAGAAGTGTGGATCTAAAACCTTGGTTGTTTAGCATGCAGTTCTTTCTGTCTGATCAAACATGTGAAAAACTATCATCACTAGTAAAGATTTACAATGCTTGATATGTCAAGCCATAAAATTCATCTAATCCATAAGCAAAACAGAAAGTTTTCCCAAGACCTGATTCTACTTATCTTCTCTAACATTTCTATTTTTAAATTTATCATTTTGCTAAGTTCTCTAGTACTCTGAGACTTTTTTCCCAAAAGTCTAACTCCTTGACAGTTTACTTTGGATTTAGAAGATAACTTTTATCTCACTCCAGTGTTAACTTTGGTTATCTCTTGTATAGCTTTTGATGTATTCTCAGAGGTGAATTTTTTTATGAGTTTATTGACAGCAGCTCAACAACTGATCATAAAAACGGTCAGAATTCCACAATCAGTTGTTCAGTAGCTCTCTTGTATACCTTCCAGAACATTTATTGATAAAATTCTGGACTACTGGTTGCAGGCATAGAGTCTTCTGTGCACCACTGAGAGACAGAAAATCATGGTCTTGGGGATTTAAAAAGCAGCCCCACTGACCTTTCATTTCCTTCAGAATCTGTGTCTACAGTGTGATTTAATACATGCCTCCAGCGTGAGATCTCAGCAAGCAGCCAGTAGAACATCTTACACTTTGACCTTTGGTTGGTTTGCTCACTTACTACTATCTGGGGTCTATAAAAATAGTGAGATGAGTTTTGTTTTTGTTTTTCCATAAAGTAACAAACTTTAGCTTTAACAGTAGTATCTAGGGGATGTTTGCCTGGACAGGGATGTTTTAGCCTGTATCAGTTATCTGAGTCATTGCAATAGCCAAAAACACCTGAATAAACTTGAAATGTATGTGAAATCGGCTGACATACATGTAAAATATTTTACATTTATGTACACATGGAGTGTATTCCTTAGATTTCCTCCTAGATTGCTGCTCACAGGCAGTCCAAGTAGAAACTGTGACATTCTTACTGGTTAACATTTCAATCATTTCTTTTTATTTTGAAATAATGAAAGAAAATTATGTTACTAAAAATCTATTATGTGATTTAATATGATTTTTACAGCTTATGTTTATTATTATATATTACAATTCCAGCTTATTAACAAGAAAAATTGAAAGAGAGCTTAAATGACAAGAACTGAGTTGCAAACCTAAGAAGTGGCAGGAGTAAGACCTAAGAACATACATCTGTATGTAAAACTAAGCCCCCACGCACACTTCTATCTCACATACAAGGGGGGCGATATTGGCTGTTTTGCTAGTTGCCATCTCTCTGTGCCAGCCTTCTGTATCTTTGTTGCAGTCTTAAGTACTGATGACCTATTGGCCCTGGCGTAGTTAACTTGACCACTCTCATTTTCATTTGTTTTCCTGTTTGAATCCATTAATTCTTGTTATTAGAACTGCTAGATTTCAAAATACTTTGAGATCTCAGACAACAATCTAGTCCTTGTTTTTCTGTACTCAATCATATATTCTTGGCAAGAAACATCTGTCAATATTCTATGTGAGTTACCTTCTTAGTCAGGGTCTGTTGTCCCACTCACTCTTAGTAGACTCAGAAAGACATGAAGGCTATGTGTCACCAGTACCCCTTTTTGATTTTTTTCTTCTACACGCCAAAGAACTATCTTTACCTTTATAACTTCCTCAATTTCTTTCCTTTACTATTCATACACTACAGCTTTAATGTATTTGAATCCATTGGCTTTACAATCCAAATATCCTTGATTATGATAACCCAGGAGAGGGATTAGAGTTCCACAGCAACTTCTCAGGTTCATACATTCTGAGGAAGGAGGTTGGGGAAAGAGGTCATTTCTCATAATCACTCTTTCCTTAAATTAATTTGTGGTTCTCAGTCTATCCCTGTTCATGGCCAGAACCATGCATATTGTAATACGTGTCCAGTACTTCCAAGAGCCAGCTTTTTGTATATAGTCTCTCAGTGTCCAACAAAGTTCAAATGGCTTAAAGTAATGTTCATTATCAGTTTCAATTCAGTGCAGTTACTCACCAGACCATTTTTATTGAATTTATTTCATTTTGATGCCTTGACTACCCTTTCCTTGATTAGTTATAAATTACGTATAAAATTACATATGTTACACTCGTCATCTTAACCAGTTCAATAACACAAGGAAGAGAAATAAAAGGCATGCTAATGGTGAAAGAGGAAATGGAACTGCCATTTTTCACAAACACAATAGTCACACATAGATATTTGCAACAATTTAAAAGACTCAGAAAGACTTTTTCTGTTGACGAATAGCCTGACTCCTTATTTTTGTGACCCAATGAGTTTAATCGGGACTGTGAGTGCCAAGCAGGGATTTGGGGAGTGAGGGAAGTTGACACAATTGCAAGAAATGAAATAGAGGATGAAGAGTAACCGGAGTGTGCTATACACATGTGGGATACTGTCAAGGAACAGATACAATAAACATTGTTTTAGTTTATTTTTAAAGTTTTTCTTTATTTTACATATTTACATTTATACTTTTTATTGATTTACATTTTAAGTTGTTCTCCTCATATATGTATTATACTTTGTATTTCAAGAGTTCTCTTTTTATTTATATAACGCTTTACATGGTGTTTATTCTTATATAAATACAAGCAATGACTAATAGCTTGTTCATATAAATAGGGCCCTGCAAGTAAAATGTCTGGAGTGACTCACAAGGAAATCTGGGGTACAAATAGGTTTTTATACACATGTATGTAAAGATAAAAGATGAAGATATATGTCTTCTAAAATATTTCCCTTGTGTTCAAGACCACCCAGAAGCAAGCATCCTGGAAGAAATAAACATGTAACATCCCAGTTGCTATTAACCATCAATAGCCATCCTGGAACAGTCATCATAGTCATGTGAATGGGATGATTAGAGTAACTGACATGATTTTGTTTGCCAAATCCACACAGTGCTACTGCATCTAAATATCCAAATGTCCATCAACAGAAACCTGCACTGAATTCCTCATACCAGGCTATGTCTTGAGCATACAGATCATCCATTTCTCTTTGGAGCCAAGACTCCTCATTCATCAGTGGCTTCCAGATCTAATATTTACTAAATTCTGATACCAATCAAGGGTTTCCCATATTTCACTGAAAAATGTGTTTTTATCATTCTACTCTTCCTTTTTTCTCTTTTATTTTGAGTTATCATTTTTACACAGTTCCCTTGGTAGCTGTCTGTCTACCAGTTGTGCTCATACAAACTAAATCTCTATTAAACATCTGTAGAACCACATTTGGGTTGGGCTTGCTTGGTGGTTCATGCTTGGTCATGAGAGTAATTAATTCCTCATAGACACTAATTATTTGAAAGCCCCACCTGGTTCTTTATGACTGTGACATCAGAGATATTATTGAAACATCGTTGTATGTGCCTCATGTTAGCATCAGTTGTGGCCAGTGTTGAAGCTTCATTCCAGAATAATTTAGCAATCCCAGTGTGACTCTCAATAATGCATTCCAGATAGATTTTTGTGAATGAAATACTCCTCTGGGTTTTGGCAAGGAACACATGAGGTGATATATTCTGGATTCTCATAGAATATGTATTCTACTATGTATATTTACTTCGACTGCTTTATTATTTCCTCTGCTATGTGTCACAGAAATTCAGGAATTTCTATTTATGAATTTTTACAGTCATTTTGTCCTTGCTTCTAGGGTCATTCCTACAGCAAAATTGTAGTTTTTGTCAATGTGTTACATACTGTGTGTTCTGAGAAAGTAACCACACAAATTCTTTCATAGCCAGTCTTACTACTAAACACTCTTAAAACTCAGGAACAGGAATATTATTTTGACTCCTGCTGCTATATATGAGTAAAATTCTTGCAAATCATTTTATGCATGATCTATTCCTTCTATCGGACATGTATATCCTCTATCCAGGTAATGATGGAACTTATCACTGTCCAGATAAAATTTGGAAACAATATTTGAAACAAAGATATATTTCTTCACAGTATAGAAAGACACTGTCAGTATATTCTAGCTCTGTTGAATTCTAGTTCTTACTAGGGAAGAATAGGCAACCTCTTCATAAAGCTAGGGGCTTTAGAAAATCTACCAAGTTACAGAGTCCTTCTACACAAGAAGTGAAACAGAGACTGTGGATTGCTGCCCAGTGGCTTTCTCTCAGCCTCAGACTCAGTTTTCTTTCTTACACAGCCCAGACTCACCTGTCCAAGGAAGAAAATGCTCATAGTGGGTTGGACCTTACTACATCCAAGCAAGTAAATGCCCCTCAGAAATGCCTGCAGACTTTAGCAGAATAATGGTAGTAAGTTTTTCCTTAGGCCCATTACCTACCTAGTCTCAGGTCCATGGCCACTTTAACCAAGTCAGTTATGGTCTCCATCTTATAGAGTGGGCCTTAAATTTGATGAAAATGGTTGTTTGTTGTCTCTAGAATATTGGAGCTACTTTTGCGCCAGTGTATCTTGCAGGGAAGTAGCTGTCATAGATTAGAGTGTTTGTATCTGGGTGACATTGATTACATTTCCCCTCTAGCTAGCACTCACTAGCATTCAGAGTACCTTCCAGCACCCTGAATGCTAGTCATCAGGGATGGAGCTTCAAGCTGGGCACACAGCACAGAGAAGGGGAACTAGACAGAAAAATTCCACCCCAAATCAAGAAGCTATTTGCAATTGCTATCAGCTGAAAAAGAGAAAAATTTGTTTTCTCCAGTAGACTTTAATTGAGTATATCAACCACATTCCAGGACTGGCCCATGCCCAGGAGGAGTTGACTAACAGAAAATGGACTCTGTTTTCTTGTGCTCCTTTGTTTTGATTTTTAAAAATTTTATTGCTTTGACTTGTTTGGGGGCAATTTTTTGTTTGTTTGTTTGTTTAGATTTTTTTCTTTTCTTGAGAGAGAAGTTTGGTAGAGGAAAATGGGGATTATCTGGTAGAAGTTGGAGCAGGGGAAAAATATGATCAAAGTATGTTGTATAAGAAATTTTTTAAATAAAAAATAAATGAATTTAATAAAACATAATCCAAAGTCTCTTATTGATGGGCCCCTTTAAAATTCAAAACAAATATGTGCTTTATTCATTCCAAAAGAGAAGAGCCAGACACAGCTACAATCAGATCAAAGCAAACCAACTTATAGCTCCAAATCTTATACGTCAAAGTCTGATATGTAAAATTTACTCATAATCATCTGTACTCAAAAGGGCTATTGGTAATCTCTCTTTTCCATGTCATTCCAAGAACACAAAGCATGATTGATAGGTTCAGGGTGGCTCCACACCTGGCCTGCTATCCTTGATGGTCATTCCATGTTTTGGGTATTTCCAAGAGTTGGAGCCTCCTCTATAACTGAGGTTGCCCCTTTACCAATGGTATTTCCTGGTCTCCTCAGGGATCCAATCTTGTCAGATGGCCCCGATCTCAGCTTCCCTCCATGTCCCCTTCAATACTATAGCTCACATGCTGCCCAAACCCATACAATCTAGGAGACTCATAACATATTTCCAAGTTAAGCTGCCAGCATCAGATGTAATCATGGCCCCATCTGGATCACAGCTTGTATGCTGACCCTAAAATGTATTTCCCAGAATAGTGCACCTCAATGATGCCGGTCCCTTCTTAATCACAGTTGATTTTTCAGCCAGAGCTAACCAGCATCAATTGCCCCAGTAAAGCAAAACTTCTCTTAGGTCCTGGACTCATTAATCACAACTGATTACTGATTCTTCAGCCGCAGCTCAGCAGAAACCAAATATTATTAACTCATCATATTGCAGAAGTAGTCCCATAAAGTCTTGAGGTGCTCTCAAACTTCAACTCTCAAACTCCCTGAAACTTCACAAGCCACACCTTTAGTGTTTGTATGGGTCTCAGCAGTATCTAGAAGGTTCACACAATAGTTCCCTCAATGGTTTTCTAGTCCAAAGTGCCATAATTCTTCCCAAAACACGATCAGGTCCTTCACAACACCCCACTCCCAGTACCAACTTCTGTTTTTAGTTTGCTTTTGTTTTTGTTTGCTTTCTGATGCTGTGTTGAAGCACTGATCAAAACAACTATTGGAGAAAAGGGTTTATTTGGTTTACAAGTTCCAGTTTATCATTGAGGGAAGCCAAGGCAAGAACTCAAAATGGAATTATGAAGCAGAAATTGA
This sequence comes from Cricetomys ansorgei, assembly GCA_026225945.1. Lineage (NCBI taxonomy): Eukaryota > Metazoa > Chordata > Mammalia > Rodentia > Nesomyidae > Cricetomys > Cricetomys ansorgei. The sequence goes on from JAMJFZ010000107.1 coordinate 2,147,400, forward strand.
AGCAGAGACCATAGAAGAATGCTAATTACTGGCTTGCTTCTCTTACTATCCTCAGCTACTTTTCTTCTACAGGCCAGGTTCACCTGAGCAGGTATGGCAACATCCACAGGAGGCTAGGCATCCCGAATCAATTAACAAGCAAGAAAATATGCCACACACATTTGCACAGGCCAATCTGAAGGAGGCAATTCCTCAATTGAGATTTCCTCTTCCTGTGTATATCTAGGTTTGTCTCAAGTAGGCAAAAACTAATTGGCACACCTTCTAATTTACAATGTTTAAAATTAGTTTAGCTCACTTGCCACATCGTTTCCTCTGCTAAGAATTTCCCTAAGATCTTTAGTGAGTAAAAACACAGTGGCAGGAAGGAATTCTTCTTTCCAGCTTTGGTGCTGATGAGCTAGTCTCAAATTTAATTTTGTCAGCTGTTTCCTTTGATGGAAACAAATGTTGTTAGGCATGAAAGAGAGTTATTAGGGGATGTGACAATGATGGAAAATACAGAATAAGATGAGGCCGGAAAGTTCATAATTTAACAATCCATTTGAGAGAGAGAATAAGGATAAAGAAGAGTCAGGTACACAGATCATAGATTACAGTATAACGCGATATGGGTACAGACAGGTAATAAAGCTCATGGATGTTTTCAGGTAAGCCATCATGGTCATATGTCTCCCAAGAAGAGATTCTTTATTATTTCAGTCTGGCTGGACCATTGATTGAAAGCTCCTGAGAAGTGTGTCTTCTGCACAAATGCACTGTTACATCCCAAAGGTGCATCTAGGACCTTGATCAGATATTGGCTGCACAGTTGTAGATCAAAAAGGTAAAATTTAATGGTTTACTTTCTTAACACTGCTGCCTTGATCGCCTTAATATCACTTTAATGTCTGTGCCGATGGCTGGTGGTTGTAAAGAATAAAGATCATTTCTTTTAAAATTAAAAAAAAAAAAAAACACCAGCTCATGAAGTGTCGCAGTTTTCTTATTCTTTGGTTCTTTTGGTTAGATCATTCTACAGTTAGCACTTTCAGTAAAGTCTCTTAAAACACAGAATAATTAATACAATCACCTATTGTCTTTTGTCAACAAAAGTAGGAAGACAGTCCGCATGATCACTGAGAAAGTAATGAAAACTGCTCACATTTTGTTATGCCTCATGTTTTTCTAATTCAGCCATTTAAAAATCACGTCTACCGTGATATAACTGAGAAACAAAACCTCTCAAAGAGATGATTCTTATTCTTATAAGCTCTATTATAAAATAACTTGCAAACAAATAAAAACATCACACACCAAAATCAACCAGTATATACCACTGAATGAGCTTCTGTAATGTCAGAATAAGGCATTCATATGAAAACTGGGAGCTTCACATTAAATTTTGTATTTTCAGTATCAGTTACATTTTATGCACTTATTCATCACCAAGACTAGAAAATCCACAACAGAATTAGAACTAGGAAAAACAAGTAGCATCATGTATCCTTTCATAGCTCCTGTCTATTATCTGCATTCAACCCACCCTCATTCCATTATAATTAGCCTCTCTTGTTCTATTTTCTTCGTGTAATACTGTACTCACACGTCTAAGTATTCACATATATTATTATCTAGATTCTGCATATGAGAGAGAATATGTGATTCTCTCAAAAAAGATATTTTAAAATATATATTTCACATTCAAAATAGGCTTATTTGTCTCATTTAAAACACACAAACAATTGGTGTAGACTCTAAAGAAAATTTAGATGAGTAATTTTCAAGAAATGTGTCAATTATTCCCTCATGAGGGTATGCACACGATTTCTTCCCTCGGCCCCCAGGAAAATGAATCATTATTTTAAATAACAATGTTAACTCCAACTTTTACTTAGAATTTTGGTTAGATCCTTAAACTCGTAATTGTAGTTATTTACAAAATCAATGCAAGAAGTATTTAAAGTTAGGAAACTTTAAAGTCCCTTATAGAAGACCACTGTGAACGCGGACTGAGACTGAGCCATAGAGACTAATACCAAACATCTTTTTATTCTACGTTGGCAGCAGTTTTTCATTCCTCCAACATTTCTAATAACAACAATGTTGCAAGAAAAGCCAAGAATGAAATATGGGAATTTGAAAGGCATAATCCTCACCACAAAAAAGAAACAACAAAAAAGGACCCAGATAGAAAATAAATCATGATGGTTAAATACTTCATGCTATCACAAACTGAATTTTTTTAATGCTTCAAATCCAGCTAAAGGCAAGATACGGGCAAATAGGAGACAGTAGCTGTATTCTTGGTTCACATGGCTCTCAGGCAATCATATCCTGGAAGCCTCTACTTCTCTGTTTTTAACTTCAGAATTCCTATAACTGTGAATGTGTTTCAAGACAAGCAGTACATGATGAACTTTGCCCTCTACTCTATTTATGTGCTATTCTTTGAGGAGCGTCCACACGCCTGCTTGGTATCACAAACAATAGGACAATGCACAGCAGTCCGACAACTCATTACACAATTGATCTGCAGCACAATCCAACTGTTCTCACTTCAGGAAAAAATAAACTGTATCCTTGCTAGGATGGATAACCATTCCAGATGAGAAAATAATTTTAGAAATATAAGACTTTAGAATGTAAGAAAAAAAATCTTTGAGCATAAAGACCCAATATGAAAACATATCATTTTAGAAATTTATGATAACTACACCTACGATTATCAATTAAAATAACAGCAATTTAAAAGCATCAATAACTAAAAATGAGGGTGACATCATTAGGAGCTGTCACAAAAAGTTTGAAAACATAATGTAAGAAGAAGCTTATACTAATGGCTTCTCAGGACGTTGGGGCATCTATTCATGGCCCAGTGCCACAACCTACCCTGCAAGTCTTTGGAAGAGGTACACAAAAGTTAGTTATACAGAATCATGGAGCATTTTAGTGCACGGTCTATGAATGCCAAATGCAAATGTCTCTACAGCCATATCTTGGATTTCCTAATGAAGATTTTTTTCAAATTTATTTATTTTTTGTGTACAGGTGTATTCGTGTATGAGCATCGTATATGTGCCCGATGCTAGTGGAGATCAGAAGGCTTCTGAATCCCTCTAGCTGTAAGTATGAAGATTGTAATTACTATGTAACTGCTGGAAATCAAACCCAGGTCCTTACAAATGATCTACTGGAAACTAGATTGATAATCAGTGGTAATTCCAAAGGAAAGAAATTCCAACTCGCTTGCAAATCTTTGGAGAGTGTGAGTCACTTTATTAAAAGGTCTTTAACTAGTTAGGATAAATGAGAGCTGCACTTGAACTTAGTGTATTAACTAGAGAGTGCAACATTTGAAAGGTATTGCCAGGAAAAGTAATCACAATTTTGTCTCTAGTTTGTTGTTATCCACACAAATCATAACATACCCTCCTATGTCACTAAAGCCTGCAGGAATTTGTAAGTTTTCTCTAGAATTTTGCTTGTAACTTTCATGTTGGTAGACCTAGGCTCCAGGCTTCTGTTATTCATTCAATAAAAGAGCAGTATAGGTGCTGCTAATAAAGCAGTCTGTAGACATGACTAAGCCACCATCAGCACACTTTATTAAGAGAAATTATTATATATAAGTTGAGAAGAAACAGTTCAATGGTTTGGGAGTCCCAAGAGTAGAACAGAGGCTTCCCAGATAGGAAGTGTAAACTGTGAGCAGCAGTGGTCTGAAGGTTCCAGCCTGCCTCTGGATCACCTGCCTTGTGGATTTTAGACTTATCCCCACAATAAGTCTCATAGTACATGTCTACTTGGTCTGTACACATGTAGTAGTTAGAGAGAGAGAGAGAGAGAGAGAGAGAGAGAGAGAGAGAGAGAGGGAGACAGAAAGTAGATCCTGAATCCTTAGTGATTTAACTCATCAGGACAAACTCACTCTACAACCTGGTACCACTGTTTGTACATTAATTCTTCAAAATACACATAAGCAATGACTAGGTACATGAAAAATTCAAGTATGACCTAGCTTACTCTAGTTGTGTAATATTAGCTAAGACAGTAGGACAATGTCAATCTTGTTTTTAGCCAATCTAGGCATATTACCTCAAAAAACATTTTTAAGCCCAAAGAATTTTGTTTTTAATTTTTTAATTTTAATTTTAATTTTTATAGTACCTTCTCTCAAGAGGAGAGAAATTTGGCAAACAAATAAAAAAGCAAGTCAATACTATTAACTAAGTCTAAGATCCATAAAACAAGGATATTTAATCTGATCTTGATCTTTGTACTCTACATTTTGAAAAAGATACCAGATTTTTCAGACAAAAATATCATAGTGTAGCAGGAGAGTGTAGATTTTAGAATGATCGCCAGCAGAAAATGATCAACTTGCCATGTCTTCTATGGGTCTGTTAACTTACTAAAATGCCTGAGTTGTACAGAAGAGGCACTGGGCTGAAGTGATGGCTCACCAATTAAGAGCATTGTCTGCTCTTCCAGATGACCCAGGTTTGATTCCCAGCACCCACTTAGGGGCTCACAACTGTCTATAAACGCAGTCACCAAGGATCCAACACCCTCTCTGGCATCCTGCATCACTGTATGCTTATGGTGCACAGACATACATTCAGGAAAAACACTCATAAGAACAGGATAACAAAATTAAATTAAAAATTTAAAAAATAAGTATCACTGAAGCTCTGCTTTTATGATGTCAAAATGTAACTTGCACAGCTATCCCACCACAATTCCTTATTTCTATGCCTGCTAGATCTTCAAAATTGAATTTTGTTCATATTAGAAGGTTTTTCCAAGAAGTATATGTACTTTTCCAAATAAATCAGTGTGTTCCATTTATAGGATAAGAAGAATTATCTGTTTGTCATTTCTTCTGTGTTTTAGCTCTCAGAGAGGCTCAGAATGTAACTTAGTCTCCAAATACAGTTATCTATATTAATATAGACTTATTTTATTATATTTTGTTTTACAGATCATACTGTGATTGTCTTTTCTTTTTCATTGAGACAATCACAAAAATGGTCTGTGTGAAGTACTGAACTCAGATTGTTTACTAGGGCAATTGTTCCAGGACAGAGGAAGAAGACAAGGTGGATGAATAACATGAAGGACCACCAGTCTCACTGTGATGAGCAGCAGCCTTCAGCTTCATCAGATTAACAGAATAAACATGCAGCATGCTGTCCTTCATTGTCCCTAAAGGACAGGACTGGGGCCTTTGTCTAGTGAAACAAACTGTCATGCAAAGAGGACTTAGGACTTGAACTCTCACTGACACTTGGTCCACACTGCATGGTGATCCTGAGCTATTCTTTCTGTGGACTAAGATTTAAGGAAGACCTTAAGACAAAGGATCGGATGCAAAATGCTGGGAACCAATACATGTCTCAGTTTGTAAGGAAGCCCCAGGGGAGTACCACAGAAACCATAAGAGGCAGCATTCTGTATATGCCTTCATGAACCCTTCTCGGAGTCCTTTCAGAAAATATCCTACAGAAGCAAGTATATACATACAAAGATTTTTCTCTCTTGAGTCATCAATTTGATCCATTAATATCAACAAAATAACACTGATATTACTGTTTAGCATCCATAACGCAGAGCCTTGAGTTGCTCTTCCTACTGCACTGACTGCTTCCTTGCTCTCCTTCTCCATACTACTCAATTACTTACAAGATGCTTTCTTCTGACTGCTATGTTTCCCTTCCTTTGCCTTTAAGAAATCCATGTCAACAGTTGCATCACCCTCACTCAGCTGAAATTGCTCCACGTCACTAAGTCAGTGAGACTTTACAGACCTCTTCTCACGCTGGCTGTCATCACGACAGGGCATGTACCACCACTCTTGTATTAGTCAGTCTCCAGGACAACTGCCCTCACTTGGGTGTCCTTTTATGGCATTGGCTTCTCCTCTTCTCAGAAGCTGCTTAGATACTTGGACAGTGATGAAAAGGTCCACTGAAAATAAACATAAAAACGAATAAACAGATAAATTATGGCCTATGATAGTTTCCAGTAAAGGATGGCTTTCATCTCATGGAGCCCCCTAGATGTATATAAAAAGATTAACTCTCCACTTTCATTCAGTGTAGATGAAATATGATATTTTGATATTTTTGATGCTTGGGGAAATAAAAATTGTACAAAAATTAAAATAGCAGTACAAAGGAAAAGTAAGTTGATGAGGGTAGAGAGATGCTCAGGGGATAAGAAAACTTGCTGCTCTTGCAGAAGACTTGTGTATGATTTCCAGCACCCATGTGACACCTCACAACCACCCCTAACTCCAATTCCAATGAGCCTAACATCACCACCTTCTAGCTTTCCTTGGCACTGCAAAGTGCACTTACAAACATTCAAGCAAAAGACTCATATGCATAAAATAAAAACAAATATATTTTAAAACCAAACTGTTAAGAAATGTAACTATTATGGAGTCCAATTTATTAACAACAAATCCTTTTATAAGCAACATACATTTGAAGGAAGCGTAAAAAGATTCATGAATCACTACTTCAGGCGTTCATTCGTACTCCTATTTTACCTTATATATTTTCAGCTAGATTTTGATAAGACTCTGGAAGATAAAGAAGAGCTTTTCTGTAATCACTGAAGAAGGGTATATGCTTCCGAAGAGAGGAAATAATACATCTGAGAAGGTAAGATTGTCCATGAAGTTGCAGAGCCATTGCAGACCCAGACAGCTGACTGACCAGGTGAGATTGTTAGCTGTGACCCATTTGGTTCTGCCCGGAAAACTCACTTCTCCAACTCCACCTCCCCCATCTGTGAACTCAAGCAAGGAGCTCAGCAACATTGCAGACCCCTCCCGCAGATTGACCAGGTAAGAGCCCTATAGGCAGCCCACTTGGTTCTGCCTGGAGGACCCACTCCTCCAAAGGCCCTCCCCATCCTCCTCTAACCCCACCATCCCCACCCATGAACCCAAACAAGGAGCTACAAGCAACACAATCCCAGATGCCTAAACACCAACTTAAAACACAATCAACAACAATCAGGGCAATCTCTACACCAAAATTCAACTCTTTTACTACACCAAGTCCTGAATGCACTTGACACAGCCAAAGCACAAGAAAAGGATCTCAAAACCAACTTTATGAAGATAATAGAGGCCTTTAAAGAGGAAACGAATAAGTCCTTCAAAGAAACCAATGAAAAGACAAACAGACAATGGGAGGAATGGAATAAGTTCATAAAAGAAAACCAGGAAAACACAAACAAACAAAAGAGATGAATAAATCCCTTAAAGAAAGCCAAGAAAAAAACCAAGCAAACAATTAAAGAAAACTAACAAAACTGTTGAAAATCTGAAAACGGAAATGGAAGTCCTTTAGAAAACACAAACAGAGGGAATTTTGAAAATGAAAAGACTAGAATATCGATCAGGAACTACTGAGACAAGCTATAACAACAGAATACAAGAGATGGAAGAGAACTTCAGGAGTCAAAGATACTATAAAAGAATTGGAGACATCAGTAAAAGAAAATATTAAATCCAAAAAATCCCTAGCACAAATCATGCAGGAAATCAGGAACACTACGAGACTAAACCTAAGAAAAATAGTAATAGAGGAAGGAGAAGAATACCATCTCAAAGACCCAGAAAACATTTTCAACAAAATCAAAGAAACCTAAATAAGGAGATCCCTATTAAGGTACAGGAAGCATATGGAATACCAAATAGGCTGGACACAAGAAAGTCCTCTTGCCACATAATAATCAAAACATTAAACATATGGAACAAAGAAAAACAATACTGAAAGCTGCAAGATACTAAAAGCAAGCCATATATAAAGGTAATCAATCCTATTAGAATCACACCTGACTTCTCAATGGAGACTCTAAAAGCCAGAAGGGCCTGAACAGATGTCCTACAGACTCTAAGAGATCACAGATGCCAGTCCATACAACTATATCCAGCAAAGCTTTCAATTATCATACGTGGAGAAAACAAAATATTCAACAATAAATCCAATTTCAAACAATATCTATACACAAAGCCAGCACTACAGAAGACACTAGAGGGAAAACTCCAACATGAGAAGAATAACTACACCCAAGAAAACACAGAAAATAAATAACTTCAACCCAGCAGAATCAAAAGAAAGAAGGCATGAACCCTCATAGGCGCGCGCGCACACACACACACACACAACCAATAACTACAAAATAACAGGTCCTAACAATCATTTGTTCTTGATATCTCTTGATATCAATGGATTCAATTCCCCAATAAAAAGACAAAAATTAACAGAATAGATACAAAAACAGGATCCATTCTTCTGCTACATACAGGAAATACCCCTTAACATGAAAGATAAACATTACCTCAGAGTATAGGGTTGGGAAAAGATTTTCTAAGCAAATGGAAGAAGCATTTTTTCTTCCATTGGCTTGCTTGGAGAAGCAAGCCTGAGTAGCCATTTTAATATCTCACAAAATAGACTTCAAACCAAAATTAATCAAAGAGGTGGGGAAGGACACTTCATGCTCATCAAAGGAAAAAACCCACCAAGACATCTCAATTATAAATATCTATGCACCCAACACAAGGACTCCCACATTTATAAAAGAAACATTGCTAAAGTTTAAAACATATTGACCCACACACACTAATCATAGGAGATTTCAATACACCATTTTCACCAATGGACAGGTCAACTAGAAAAAACTAAACAGAGAAACACTATAACTAACAGATGTTATAAACCATATAGACCTAACAGAAATATACAGAACACTTCACCCACACGCAAAAGAATACACCTTTTTCTCACCACCTCACAGAACATTCTATAAAGTAGACCACATACTAGGACACAAAGAAAGTCTCAATGTATATTCAGGAAAGTTGAAATAACCCCCTGCATACTTTCAGATTACCATGGATTAAAGTTGGATTTCAACAAAAACAACAGAAACAACAGAAGACCTACAAACTTGTCATACAAGTCTTTAATTTGCTTGGTTAGAGTTACCCCAAGATGGAAAATATCTCCCATGCTCCTGGATTGGTAGGATCAACATAGTAAAAATGACCATCTTATCAAAAACAATCTACAGATTCAATACCATCCCTACCAAAATCCCAACACAATTCTTTACAGATCTTGAAAAGACAATACTCAAGTTCATATGGAAAATCAAAAAGGCCAGAATAACTAAAGTAATCCTGAAAAATAAAAGAGCCTCTGGGGATATCACTATTCCTGATCTCAAGCTGTACTACAGGGCTGTAGTAATAAAAACTGCATGATATTGGCATAAAAACAGACATATTCATCAGCAGAACTGGATCAAAGATCCGGACATAAATCCACATACTTATGGACACTTGATCTTTGATAAAGAAGCCAGAAATATACAATGGAACAAAGAAAGAATCTTTAATAAATGGTGCTAGTTTAACTGAAGGTCTATATGTAGAAAAATCCAAATTGACCCATATTTTTCACCATGCACAAAACTCAAGTCCAAGTGGATCAAAGACCTCAACATAAAACCAGACACGGTAAACATGAGAGAAGAGAAAGTGGGCAATGAGCCTTGAATGCATTAGCACAGGGGAAAACTTTCTGAACAGAACACCAATAGTTCAGGCACTAAGGCCAATGATTAATCAATGGGACCTTATGAAACTGAAAAGCTTCTGAAAGGCAAAGGACACTGTCAACAAGACAAAACGACTGCCTACAGAATGGGAGAAGATTTCCACCAACTCCACTTCTGATATAGGGCTAATATCCAAAATATATAAAGAATTCGAGAAACATCAAGAAAGCAAACAATCCAATTAAAAAATGGGGTATAGATCTAAACAAAGAATTCTCAAAATGGCTGAGACACACCTAAAAAAAATTATTGGCACTCTTAGCCATTAGGGAAACGCAAATCAAAACCACTTTGAGATTCCATCCATACACCTGTCAGAATGACTAAGATGAATACCACAAAGGACAGTTCATGCTGGTGAGGATGTGGAGCAAGGGAATACTCTTTCATTGCCGGTGGGAATGCAAACTTCTACAACCACTATGGAAATCAATATGCTGACTCCTTAGGAAACTGGAAATTGTCTTACCTCAAAACCCAGCTATACCACTCCTGGGGATGTACCCAAAAGACATTCCAACCGGAAGGACACTTGCTCAGCTATGTTCAAAGCTGCCTTATTCACAATAGCCAGAAGTTGGAAACAGCCTAGATGCCCATCAACTGAGGAATGGATAAAGAAATTATGGTACATTTATACAATGTAATATTTATTACTCAGCTATCAAAAAAAGAAAATGACTGCATGAACTCTGCAGGCAAATGGACAGAACTAGAAGAAATCATCCTGAGTGAGGTAATCTAGTCACAGAAAGACAAACACGGTATGTACACAAGCATACATGGATACTAATGGCTAAGCAAAGGAGGAAGGTACTAGCACCCACAGACATAGAAAAACCATGCAACAAGAAGGGTCCCAGTTGGAGCACAGGGATCTCCTGGTAGGGTGGAAACTAAACTGAGGATGTAGGTCGGGTGAGGGAGGAGTGGAAATACATGGGGAAATGATAAGAAATGGGAGACAGAAGGAGATCGGGAGATCCAATGTAGTGGTAACTCACAGGAAACTATGAGGGAGACTCTAGCAAGGATCCCTAATAGTCAGGGATGGGAGCCTGAACAGGCCATCTTCTGTGGCCAGGCAAGGTGTCCCGGTGGTGAGTCTGGGACACTATCAAAGCCGCAAAACCTCTGACTTATGGCCTATCTACCCTGTAAGGTCTTCATTGACAATGAAAGGCAGAACTCCATGCCAAAGGCGGAAATCCCTGCCTGAAACTGCAGAACAAGCCAGAAACTAGAGACTGGATAACCCGGAGATGATTTCTAATGATGTCATGCTCTGCTCATAGATCAGCACCTAAAACAGTCCTCACCAGAGAGGCCCACAGTCAAACATCATGCAGAGATTGGGGAATCCCACAGAAGAGGGAAAGGAGGGATGGCAGAAACCAGAGGAGCTGAGAACACCAGGAGAACAAGCCCCACATTGTCAACTGAGTAGCACTCTTAGGAGCCCACAGAGACTGAAGCCGTAGAAACAGAACCTGTAGGATCCTCTAAATACATCACAGGACTGTCTAGATTGGTGTCCATGAAAAACTCCTATGGATTGGAGTGGGGGTGTTTCTGATCATTTTGCTAACCTTTGAGACTCTTTTGCTCCTGGGGCTGCCTGGTCCACCCTTGATTGTAGGGATTGGTGCCTGGCTTCATTTAACCCTGCTATACCATGCACAGATTGTGCTATAACCTGGGGAGGACAGTTCTTTTCTGGGGAGAAGGGGGAGAATGTTAATGGGAGGGCGATGGGGTTGGATCTGGGGTAAATGGGAGGGAATGGGGGGATGGAGTGAGGGGAGGAGGGGGACTGAGATGTATTCTATATGTTATATGAGAGAAAAAATAAATTGAATAAAAAGATTGTCCGTGAATAGACATAACTCCCTAATGGTCTCAAAACCTCAAAATCCATAGTCGTCTCTTGAGCTCAGTATGGGGGAAAAAAAAAGAGAATAAAACTCTGAAGGGCTTAGTGGGCTGAGGACAGGAGAGAGTGAAAGTCACCTGCTTGCTAATCAGTAGATATGCATTAGAAAAGAATGTCAGGGGCCCGGTGAGAGGGCTGGCATGCTTAAGATAAGAAACACCAAACTGACATTTGGGCAAGCTACATGGTAATGTGCTAGGAGAAAAATCTATGTGTAACATTCCTGAGAAGAAATACTCAATTGCCTGTACATGAAATAAGTTTTCTAAATTCTGTTAGTTGTTTCTATAAAAAGTGCCAATATCATATAAGTTTTCAGCAGACATATTTCCATCTGAACACATTCTCAATCCATGAGTTGTGAAAATTGATCGCTCAGGCAGTTCCATACTGTCACTGAGTGTTTTTTCCAGCTTGGACGGAAACGGAAACGTGCCCTGGCAGTTGGCAGCCAAGGAACAATATACCTCTAATATGGGGAAGGTATGTCCTCAAGGGAAGTGTTAACAGCTCTGACAGTAAGGTGTCCTGGCAGTTGGGAGCCCAGGAACCACACATCTCTGAGGTGGGAAGGTGTCCCCAGCTGAGCTGGAGTGTTACAGTGTAACAGTACTGCTCTACTCCCCTTGCAAGGAGAGAAGTTTCCCTGGTGTTCCAGTTCTGACGGGAAATATTTCCTACTAAGCTGAGGTGTTCTTCACTTCTAAGCTTCTAACCTTCTAGGTTCCTAAGCTTCTGAGCTTCTTTGATTCTCTGCTTCTACAAGGACAACAGCAATCTTACCAAAGAGATTTATTGGGCATGACTTCCTCTGCTTCAGATGAAGGCAACAACTGAAGTTGCACTCTCTATTAAGCAGAAAATGACTCTTTATATAGTGTTTGGGAGGTGGAGCTTCCCAGGGTGGCCTGTGGTTGGTGGGATTTTTTTTCACACTATTTTAATAGTCTGGGGTTGGCGAGTGGCAATGTCAAGGCACCCAGCTTGGGGCCATGTGTGTTAGTTGTATCCACTTCCACATCTCTGCCAATTGGGGGATCCCACAGCTGGCTGGAAGTGGGGTCCTGGTAGAATGGGGGGCTTTCCTTACAGGAGATGGGGGTGGGCAGGGGTCTCAATCCCCAGAACTCCCTGGCTTTGCAAAGCCAGACTCCCACAAAAGGGAAATACACCTACTCCCCAGAGGTCCTGAGTGCCATTTGGGGCTCATGGCAGGTACAGGTGGTGATGGCCAGGACCCTGAAGTCACCACCAGGGTAGCTAGGGAGCCAAGCAGCATCCCCCTGGAGGCAATAGGCAGTAAGAGGGCCCAGGCTGCCGGGAAATGTCTGGTTTGCTCCGTAGCAGAAGCACAGATGGCAGTGTAGCACCATTCTGGGCCGAGAGTAGGCAGTCAGCAATCCAGTCCTCACCTGAGTCTGTGTGCTGTCATGGCCACCTGAGGGGCCTACCATGAAGCATGAAGTACTCCATTGCTTCCAAAGGCAGCTAGATGGCTGGATGCCCAAAGGAGGTGGGGCCTGAAGGGCTGAGCCCCGCCAGCAGGGCAGAGGTGGCCCTCCCTCCACACAGAAGAGTCTGCAGAGCCCAGGCATAGCAAACTACAGTAAGAACATCAGCTAAAGGAGTAAAGAAAATATGATGGATGTTTGGAGTCATTTGTATACATTTCATTATAGCAGAGCTTCAGTAGCTGCCAAAATTAGGCAGAACATTCCCCAGCATGTCTACATTGTCCCGTTGATCAACTTCACATAACACTGTGAATCAAACTCAAATGTCTGGTAACATGTTGTCCTTCAGGAAAATCCCCACACAGGAACAGGAAATAAAAAGATGTATTTAACTTGTTTTACTAAAGTTAGCTGCAAAATGTCCCTTAACACTGGGCATTTTTATCCCCTCAACTCATAATGAGTCCAACTGCTCCCCAGGGGTGAGGACCTTACTGACTTGCAAAACTAAGGCAACAAGATCCGCCTTGGTAATGGCAGCCGTGGGAGCAATTTTCCCATTCTTCAACACTGCAGTTCCCAGAAATAGTTTATCATTTTTCACAGAATTTAATATGATAGTGAACCAAATATCCCATTGGTACTGAAGATTATCTTATGATGAGGCAATGTATTTTCTTTTCTTTTCTTTTTTTTTTTTAAACTATGGAAAACATTGCTTATCAACTCAATGATTTCTAATGTGAAAATGCAGTACATATACATCATGGGAATCATTTTCCTAATTTGTTCTTTAGAAATTCATTCTTTGACCCTCAGTTTTGACCATATGTAAGGCTTACTTTCTGACAAGACAAAAATGCTAGGGTTTAAATTCAACGTCTATTCAAAGTGGTTGACCTAAAAACCCTAAGCAAATAAAAATGGGTTTAGATGATTATGCATACAAATAACTTTTATAAACTTGCTCTATGTGTCATAACAAAGAGACTAATGCAGTAGTTTAAGAAGAGGAGAGACACAGGAAGAGAGCCTTGTATAGTAATCATTAAGAGGATGTTGTAATTGGTTATAAAAATCATTTGAGTGGAGCAATCAGAGGGTGGAAAGACGAACTTCTAAGGGACTTGTCTCTGAGATCTTGGAGGGGGATATGCATTTCCACTCCGGGGGATCTAGTACTTATCTCCCTTCTTAGGATCATTATGAGAAATCTATCTTCTGTCTCTTTAGACTCTACTATAATGAATCTTCAAAAGAGGAAGTAAGTTTTATCCTAAGACACTAAAGAAAAAGAAAGTATTTTACTATAATACTCTGTAGTCTCAGTACAAGGTGGATATTGAGGAATTTTGGCCAAAGGTTGAAAGCTTAAATTATATTGCCATCCTAAAAGTGGATCTATTATAAGAGCAATGATTGGAAGTGCCTTATATTCAGACCTTCATGAATCTCTGGGAAGAAAGGGAGATAAGCAGAAAGGAAACTTAAGATACATATTATGAAAAGATATAAAAATATGACATCTGCTGTGTTCAAGCCCCAGTTTCCATAACTGATACAAGGTGCAACGGGGCTCAGGGAAGGGTCTCCACACACTGTAGAGCTTCACATCTCAACATTTTTTTATTTTACCCTGAGTCGCTAAAAAAAAAAAAAAAAGAACCCAGTCTTACATAGCATTTTAGTAGTGAGATCTCCTGTCTCTACTGTCTTCTAGCCCTGTGGGACTCCCCTTAAGTGAAATGTCTGGTCTCGTGAGATTAGCACAATTCTATATCTGCCCTTTCATCATAGACCTCCGACAATGCAAGAAACTAGGAAGCTTCTCTGAAGGTCCCTATCAATTTACCAGTAACTTCCCCTCCGTGACATCATCCTACAAAGCCCTAGGAATTAACCTGCTCTTAGTCTACAGTACATGTTTTACGCTGGGTGAAAACAGTGGACCTGGACAAAGCTAATTTAGTAAAAGACATTTGTGTATTTGCAGTGACAGCTTGTATATCGGAATGTCAGTGTATTGTTTATAAAACATTTCCAACTACTATGCAACTCAAAACTAAGCAAGTTTTCATTGCCTATGCAGACAGATAATGTGAAATAAGACTCTCCCTAGAAGCCTGTTCATGCAGCTATTTTGAATTTGGAAACTGCTTCTTTGTATCATCCCATCGTCATTCTGCTCTCAATTGCTCTTGCCTTTCCTATCAGCTGAAAAGGAACTGAGGATGAGTTGTGAAAATCTTGACCTTAGATTATGGCTTTATCTATCTGTTTCTACTTGGTATATTTGGTTTCTTGGTTTGGTATTGAATTATCACTGGCTTCAAATATGCTATATACACTTGAGAAATTAATAAAAAATTGTATTCTTACTGTAGATTTTTCTGGACCATGAGTTCTAAGACTTTTATAATAACTTCAGAAATATGTTGGTTTTATAATTCCATACCAGAGCATCTAAAGTAAAATGTAACATGGATAATAAAATAATTTTACTATTCTGTAAAGTGTTATTTTCAGCAAAGAAATAATAAATGATGCTCTCAAAGGTAATGAATACAAAATCTGCATATATATATATATATATATATATATATATATACACACACACACACACACACACACAAATACACATGTGTGTATATATTGAGATATAAATTAAATATTACCATCAAAATTTATCTACTATATAGAAGTTTAGAGTTGAATACATTTTGATAAACTTATACATGTATGCAACCACAAGTTCAATTTAAATTAAAATATTTACCCACTTCCCTCTTTAATGCACAAAAAATGATCACATACCCATTTATAGGCAATTGCTTCTCCCCTCCTAATCTTCAGGCCTCATGATCTGATTTTTCTTTTGTAATTTTGCCTATTCTGTTAATTTCTATAACTTGACAATAAGAATCAAATGATTGTATATTAAACATAGAAATTAATGACATCAATTTATATATTTCTGTCAGTCAAAGATTAATATTTACTGATTAGTATCAGCTGACAAGATCCAGGAGAAAAGATTCCTTGACTCTTTACTAGTAATAGGATTCTTTTTATTTTGCTAGAAAGCCATGGTTTATTTAGTTACATATCTCCTGAAGGAGAATGATTTTCTTAACACTCCCTTGTTGTAGTACAACCACATAGAACATTCTAGGCTATTCCTGATCTACACCTAACAGTGCTTAATACCTGTCAGTGTTCTACTGCTGTGAAGAGACAATGAGCGAGGGATCTATTACAAAAGAAAGCATTTATTTGGGGCTTGTTTACAGTTTCAGAGGTTTAGCCCGTTATCATTATGGTGTGGACCATGGCGACACACAAGCAGACATGATGCAAGAAGAAGTAGCTGAGAGTTCTACATCCAGATCCACAGGCAGATTAAGGAGAGACACTGGCCTGGCTTGGCATAATGGGATCTCAAAGCCCATCTCCAGTGCAAACTTCATGCAGCAAGTACACACCTATTCCAAGAAGATCACACCTCCTAATTCTTCTCAAGTAATGCTACTCCTTGATGATTAAGCATTCGATTATAAGCGCCTACGGGGCCCAGTCTTATTCAAAATACCACAATGCCTAAGATCCTTCCCTTGTCTCCTGAATCCATCTATGTCTACAGATTCTCTCAGTTTGAAAGGCATCAAAATCAGCATTTTGCTTTATGAAAACATAGACAATATCTAGTAATAAATGTAAAATATGTGAAAACTAGACAAATTTTGTCATTCTGCTTTGCAATGTAATTCCCAGAAATCAAGTGTGATAAAAAGTAAAAAATAACTAGTTTAATGTTTTTCAACTCAAAGCTGATGAGATGGCTTAGCAGTTAAGAGAACTTAACTGCTCTTGCAGAGGACCTGGGTTTGATTTTCATCATCTACCTGGCAGCTCATAACCATCTATTACTCTAGTTCTAGGGAATCTTCTTCCGTTCATGGCACCAGGCATGAACATAGTGCACAGACATACATATTAAATAAATAAATATATATATATATAAATAAATAAATAAGTAAATAAATGTGACGATGTTCTTACAGGATATAATCAACATACTCTCTATCTCACTGCTCTCTTCTCTTTTTAAAATTACAAGTCTTTCTCAAAGGTCTTACCACCTACCTATTCAGAATTTTACCTCCTTACATAAAACCATGAAAAGTAAATGTTCTATCATATGTACATATATGTTTGTTTATATGTATCACCTGATGACTACAGTAATGAATTTCATACCAGAAATTTGCTGAGTTACCAAAAGCATTCTCACTGTAAAAAGAAAATGGTGTGTGAGATCATGTGAATTAGTTTTTTGTAGCAAATATTTTACAATGTATACATACATCAAAATATCTGACTACATTCTCAATGTGTATATTCTGTATCAATCAGACTACAACAAAATTGGGAAGGAAAAAGAAGTGAATTGTGTACCATAATTTACTCATTGAGAGGGTTCGAATAGAATCTTGCCTCGTACTCCTGTCAGGGGTAATTGGAGAATGCAACTAAATTGCTCGTTACCGTTTCTAAGACCTGTGTATGCTTTTTTTCATGTGTCACATTTACTTGATCTTGGGAACAATTGGCTTAAAACTATTACATATCAACTTGATTTAATAAAAGTTATGTGTTATATTGTAATTATACAGGATAGTCAACAAAATGTGAATACACTAGACTCAACTCAATGGTCAAGAAGCAAAGCAGATTATATTATCCTCCTGGCTTGTGTCTTCCATGTACTGTAGTATTCTATGTAGTATTAAGAGGTTCCTCATGGCAGTACAAATCTGTATCTTTAGTCTGTCTTGTTTGTCTTCTGCTTTTGAAGTTACACAGGACAGAGAATTGTATCCGTTATAATGAGTAACTGATACTCACGGGTAAACACAGAAGCCTGCGTGGGATGTGCTGGTTTTGTGGGGTTTGCTGTCTTAGTTTGACAATCATTTTTTATTATTATGCACTTAAACTCTCTTTTTCCATCCATCCCAATACACACAAAGAATTAGAAGCTTTCCAACAATGGTTCTGCCATTGATGGGAGGCAGAGATTTTTCCAGGTCTTACTGTGTAAAATACAAATATCTACGGACATCATTTTAAAATCTCTGGCCTTATTTGGTGCCCATTATCTTTACATAACACTTGTGCTCTTGAGTATTATTCTAGGAAATCATCTGGATAGAAAGAACACATTTATAAAAAGATCTCTTTCTTTACCCAGTAAGGCTTTTAAAGTGGCAGTGATGTGAACACGGCTACTTCCAGGAATGTTGAGTGTTTTAACTACCATGTGCCAGCTCATCAATCTGCCTGCCATCTGCCAGTCTGCTAGCAAGTCTTGCTTATTTTCTTGAGATTTTTTTGACCACCTCAGAACAAATACAAAATGAAGCTCTCTATGTCCATACTGGTAAATGCCATGATCTCTCTCTGCTTTATTTTTTTTTTAAATTCTCCAAGCTACTTAATATCATTATGTGATTTCAATAATAAATGAATAAAAACTGAGTTTTTAAAATATGTAGTTTTTAGTAGAGTATGCTGTTATCACAGAATAAATTTTCTGATTTTTATTGAAATAGTGAGAATTATCTATCGACCTATTTATTTACCTATTTTTTCAAATTTTTTTTCTCAGATTTCCTAGAACTCTGTTGCATTTTGGTACATACATAGAATATTTTAATTCTAAGCAATAAAATTAAATACTATTTTTATTTTTAACTCATAAATGAGTATGCTTGAATAGGGGAAATACATTATCTTTTCTCCCAGTTATTTTTTAAAGTTTTTGTCTCTTGCTGCTGTTTCTTAATAAAATTGTAGTATCAATTTGAAAGATGTTACAGCATTTTAATTGAAAATCAGTTCTCTCAAGGTCATCTCTTTAATTACATATTATCTACCTAGCAAGTGAAAGGCCAATTTTACTATTTTGCTATGTGTTCCTCACATTTATAGAGAGAAATATATACATAAAACATTAACTTCAAGACTCAGAGTATCACCCAAGGAAGCCATAACTTCATCTTTTCTCTGTCTCTGATCTCCAGTGTTCTAGAGTGCCTGGAGGCTCCAGCTGGAGGAGAAAAGTCCACCCCACCCCACTGACCATCACCCCTCTCCACTGCAGGCACCCGGCTTTAGACTCTATGGTGAAAAGCAGGAGGTATGTTTGATGCCACTTGAAGCTTGACTCTTGAGTGTGGTGAGACTTTTAATTCTGATTTGAGATTATGTCTGATGAAAGAATGAATAGGATTTATTATCTTTTTTCATTTTGTAAATTTTCTCTTCTCCAGATTAAAGAATATGTGTCCAATTGTGGCTGCAAAAGAAAGTAAGAAAATAATTTTAAAATTATTTTCATTATATATAATGATATTTTATATATATGTGTGTGTATATATTATATATATATATATATATATATATATATATATATATATATATATATGAATAATGCAGTATGGGTATAGCATCATGTGGAGGTCAAAGGCAACAGATAACTTTGCTGAGTCTGTTCTCTCCTACCTTATGAAGGTTTGGGGTTCTGAACTCCGATAGTCAGGCTTGAACAGAAGCTCTTTTACTCATCGAGCCACCACCTCACATTTTCATCCCCGATAATGTGTTATTTGATTCTGCTATGTCAAACTATTGGATGCATAGTTGTAAATACACAGAAGGGAGGCTGGAAATGTCATTTCTAGACATCCGGTGTGCATGTATGTCTACCATGTGTGTATACAATCAGACACACATATTTGAAAAATTAAAATAATGTCAGATAAGAATTATCATCTGTTTCTGACTTCTAGGGCAGACATTAAACTTGCCTTGGAGACAACTTGCCTTTGCCTTCCACGGCAATCCACTGAGTACCTTCTACGAGGTGCGATTATCATCATCAGGAAGTCAGCACTTCCAAATGGAAATGAACTTCTGGATAGGAAAATCAACTTGCAGATTATTTTTTAGAGAAAAGTGGAAATTACAAATAACAATAAGAGACAAAAAGAAAAATACATCTTTGTAAGTTCCAGAATGCTGCAATAAACACCATAAATATTGGTCATATTATAATTACATTAATCCATAAATAACATATACATATTGTGAAAATGATAATTAATTTAGTAACCTCATAGTTCTTAAATACAATGCTCAATGAAGATTATAGATTATAATCATATTATATATAATATATATAGAAATTATATATATATACACACACACACACACACCAAAGATTATAAGATTATAATTATAGCCAATCTGGTTCTAACTCTGATGCCAGTCATCACAGGGCCTTTACTCCTCTGTTTCTGCTAATTACTGTTGGCCATTGCATCATCAATGCCTTAAGTAGATACATAATTTCCTGTCAGGTGCCATTAAGTTAATGGTTACTAAGTTCCAATATTAAATAATACCTGCCTCCTGTCAAAGATTTGAAAGAGTTACACAGGCTAATATGGGAATGTAAGTTCAGGTTCAAACTTAATTAATGACACAGATCTGCTTGCTCTTGATTGCATATGGGTGGGAGATTCCCAGGTAGGAAGCAAGAAATGTCCAGACAGGAAGCACATAGGCAGAAGATGCCCAGGCAGGAAATACATTAGAAGGTGTGCACACCCGAATTGGAAACATGTAGCCTTATGGGTTTTGCCTTTACAAATCTCTATGAACTATATATAGCTCAGAGCCATCTTGGAGGAATCCCAGTGGGGATCTAATATGGTCTTGACCAGCTTCCACCTTTATGGCCAGTATTAAAAGTTTGCTTAAAGTAAAGAAAGAGAGAGAAAGAAAGAAAAGAAAGAGAGGGGGGAGGGAGGGATGGCGGAAGGAAGGAAGGAAGGGAGGGAGGGAGGAAGGGAGGGAGTGAGGGAGGGAGGAAAAAAGAAGGAAAGAAGAAAGAAAGAGAGAGAGAGGGAAAGAAAGAAAGAAAGAAAGAAAGAAAGAAAGAAAGAAAGAAAGAAAGAAAGAAAGAAGGAAGGAAGGAAGGAAGGAAGGAAGGAAGGAAGGAAGGAAGGAAGGAAGGAAGGAAGGAAGGAAGGAAGGAAGACGAAGGGACAGTATCACAGTTCAAGAACCAAAACCTAGGATATTGAATCCTCACCTTCATGAAAAACAGAATCCATCAGCGGTATGAAAATTAACCAATAAAAATGTTAACTTTTCAAACAACAAATCTGGTCAGTACAAGATGGATCCTGACAGCCACAGTGACAGGAAGAAAGAGGTAAAGGACCCTCAGAGGCTTGCCTGCCTCTGAAGCCAGGTGGTACTTAAAGCCTCCCAGAAGCAGAGCTGCTGTCACCAGCTCTTTGTTTTCCCTCATGAACTGGGGAACACTCCACTGTTACAGATGCTTTCACAATATCCTCCAGCCAAAGAAATGTGACCACAGCCAGGCTGACTTCAGACTGAAGCTATTTCAGCAGGAGCAGCAGCAGCAATGGGGAAAACAAAGTGCCACCAACTCCAAACAAACGCATGTGGATGCTTCATATTAGCTAATTATCTGTGAGCTGAGGGCCTCGATGTGGGAAACACATCGGGAACGTTGCAGAGATTCTGAAGATGCTGTTTTCTTTTCTTGATTCCAAAGAATAAAAGAATCCCAGATGTCGGGTCTGGGAATGTGAAGGTCACAAGAAGTCTTAATCTCTGCTTCTCTGTCAAATTTCCCAACATCTGATGAACTCGTTTTCCCTTTCCACCTTCTTAACTTCACTCCACACTCTCTAAATTTAAGGGAAAGAATTATAATGTGCTGAATCATTTTCAAAGTCTTTTCTTCTGTGACAGACAGAAAATGACTTTTGCATGTGTAGAGCTTTCCCTGGAGAGTTTCTACATTTTGACTAAAAGGAAAAGCTGCTGAGAAATTAAGTTAGTACTGTTACAAATAGAGTGTGCCATGGTGACAATACTTCCCAAGTTACACTGAATTCCATAAACGTAGCTAATTTTAATTTTTCCTCCTCCCATCTCCCCTCTCTTCCCTCTCTTGCACATGCACATAATTGAAAAGCATACATTTAATTCCACAGTATGGGAAATGTCAACAAATTAATATTAATCATGTCAAAGTGATAATGAGATTTTACAAGTCACAAAGAAAGTCCAAAAAGAAGAAAAGAAAATGGTATTTTAAAAAACCAGAATAAATAAGCTAAAATCATTGAAAATGTTCTCAAAATAACTTACATTTCAGAAATTAAAACTACAGAGGGAGGTATATGTTAAAGCCTTTAAGTATTCAGTGGCACACATTCATCAAGAGCATAAGTCGACAGAAACTTTCAAGTAAAAATGGAAAATTTCAGCCTTTGGAAAGATTTTGTGTGTGTGTGTGTGTGTGTGTGTGTGTGTGTCTGTGTGTCTGTGTGTGTGTTTGTAATGAAAGTAATGGAGGTCTGTCACACAGAGTGATAATACTTGTTCTAGTTTTAGACTAACAAAATCCCCAGTGTCAGTCATGGGAAACTTCCCTTCAAATTACTGAATTGTTGGTTGGGGTAGCCAATCACCCTTGGCTCTTTTCCAGAACATGAAGGTAAGGCTACATTGCTGAAGACACCACATACTTCAAACATAGGACTTCCATAAAATTTACCTGGACAGATCTTCCCCACAAAAGACTTTTATAATATCTAAAGGTACTGTGCAAACTGCCAAGGGAGAAAAGCAATCAATAGCCCTATCAGATTATAAAGCTAACAAACCATAGCAATGACTAATCCAGAAAGATGTCCTTATGCTCAGTAGTGACACTTACAAGTTAGAGGTTACCATCAGCTGTCTAATTGAATTTAATGGCCTCACTATTAGAGGGAATACATGCCTGTTACTGTAAACCTAACCAGCTCCCCATGGCTAGAGAGGTCATAGACTCTGAGGACAACTTACTAAGGCAATTTTCCTAAACCAATGTAATTAGAAACTATGTGTTCTTACTCATATACCCAAAGACTAGTGTCGATGACCCCTCATCCAAGACACTTCTTTCAGTACCAGAGACCTACAACTGTTCAAAATGTAGAGCGATAAAAATACAGCCAGGAACCTGGGAACTCTGATTTACAGCCAACAGTATGATTTCTAAGTGTAATGAGAGATCAGCAGCTAGGTCATCCATTCAGTTTTATGTTTTTAGAGTTAAAGCACCATAAATATGAAACCGAAGATGCTGATCTTATTTCTCTGTAAAAGCGTTCAAAGCCACAGAAGGTTACTCAAAGGTACAGGAAGATAGACAGAGCTGAGCATCCTTAACAGAGTAAGTCCCATAAACTATGACAGTTTCTCTGTCTTTTTTTAACAGATAAAATAAACAGCCACCACATGTAAGATTCTAAAAATTAATTGCTACATGGTGTACTATCATTCATTCTTGTTCAAAATTTCCCACTATAATAGTATTGCTTTAAAAACTGCTTCTGAAACAGTGGTAAAATTCCAGCATTTAAAGTTTTATTCATGTATGGGAAAGTTACTAAGTAAACTTAGCTGAAATTAAAACCTGGCTTGAATCATTAACGTGCTACATGAATTTACTCTCAGCTGTAAATCTATCAGTCAGGTCCCTTTGGTACAGCAGCTACCTGTAGCTAAGAAAGTGAGGTGTTACTCTGCTTGTTACTCTCTGAGACTAATGTTATGTACTGTCCCTGTTGCACTTCTAACAGCTCAATAATCAGAACAGGAACTTATTCTTCTACTTGTTTGCTTCCTGAAATGGGAATCCATCGCACTAAACCCTGAGGTCAACCCCACCATCAGAATAGAAGACGTTGATGGGATAAAATGTAGTTAAACTTCAACTAAATGGAGTCTCCATGTCCTATGGTTATAGTGTTTTCCAAACATGGAAGTTCATGTCTTATAGCAGTAATTTTGTCTGAGTTCTTCCCTGAACTGGTTCCCTGAACTGAATTTTTTCTTAGGCAACACAGCTTTCACTATTTGTGTGTGCCTGGGTTTTTATATAATAAAAATGCCTTGCTTCATCACGGTTGAGTTGCTCAAGTAATGTGTCTCTTAATGTGACACAGGGGTAATGTTTCATACTGTTGAAAAGACCATTCCCTGAAACTCTTTGTATTACAAAATTGTGTTCAAACAGACAACCACAGACATTCAAATTTTTAGGAGTTCAAAAAGCCTTATTCCCACTAAAGTGTTAGAAAGTTATTGCATTCCAACTTATCTCCAGTACCCAGGCTCAATGGATTCTGACTCATGTTGACTCATAAATGGTTTTGTCCCTGAACGCTTTGCTTATTTCCTTAAAATGAATTCGAGAAAATAAACTATAAAGAGAAAAGACTCTTCCATTAATATTTTGATTCTTGCACTTCATTCACCAAAATTAATTTCTCAGGTTGGAATTGCAATATACATGATATATATGGAATTCCCTGAACTGTCATAGTTTTCTTAAGCATACTATGCCAGAAGCAGATATATTTATACCTTTCCACAATGTCAGAATTCATTGAAATACAATAAACTTACAAGTTGCACATCAACTTAATTGGAATTGTGCCTTGTAGTTCCAATTTTCTGTCATAGCTGTCTGTTGGAAAACTCTAGCTCTTTTGTTCCTATCTTTATTACCAGTATTTATTTTTCTATCACACATTATACATCACACAACACTTATACCTTTATATATGCAGGTGCAGGTGATAGAACAAAACAGTTGAAGGGACCTCAGCAGTCTTCAAGGGATTCAAACAGTTTTACTGGAGGAAGAAGAAGGCTGATAGACATGGAGGCACAGGTTAAATGAGGAATCCCCTTGAAGAAGCTGTCACAGGGTAAAACTACCAATGACAGGGTTCACCCAAGACTCAGGCTTGAGTTGAGTTGCAGAGGGGAAGTACAGGACCAGAGATGTCCTGAGGCAAGGTTCAGGGCCAGGTCTGGGTAGAAGAACAGATAGACAGCAAGATGGACAGCTTTTTGGCTCATATACCCAGTAGCCAGATGACAAGTCAATGAGGCCACTGCCATCACAGTGCTAGGTGTCTTTTCTATGGAGTCTAGATGAGGTCATTATCTACTTGTCCTGGGCCTGGTGCGTTTCAAAGTTTCCCAGACCTAAGTGTGTGATATGATTTTAATAGAATCACGTGCACATCTGGTCCACATTTGCTTTGATAAATCTACAAGGTGCTATCATTATACTTTTAGAAGTAAGTTATCAGTCCGTGCCCAGTGGGTGATACTTTAGAGGTGGTATGGTATGTTCGTAAACAATAAGGAGCAGTAATCTTGTCTCGGTGTTTTCATTCAATAATTGCTTACATGGTGCTTATCTAATGGAATCACAGTGGGAGGAAAACTGTGATCAGGATATATTATACAAAAATTATTTAAAAATTAATAATAAAATGGAATCACTTGGGAAAAGACACAGTCTGAAAAATCACTGTTTTATATAATATAGAGTAAATAGTTAAATATATTTATTTCACTTACACTAGTTCATACAGAGCATGTTACATCTATTCTTTGCTCACAGAGCCAGTATCTACCATGATTAAGATCCACTGCTAACTACCAGTTTGGAGTCATTTTGTAATCACTACCTTCCTACCATGTTATGATGTCATAGGTTTTCCCACAAATGTGCTTACCTACCTTTACCTATGAGTTTGGATATCCTTAACATCTGCAGCAGTAGCATAAGGCAAAACACACACTGGTACTACTTCTCCATCCAGATGCGGGCTATAAATGAGAGAATTAACTGTGGCACTCAGATCCTTAAGTGAGTAACACCCTAACATCCTACTCGATACATTACCTATCTGATTTGTCAAGTAGCCTAACTTATGACTGAAATTTCTAGCTCATGTCGAGAGTCAATGGATTCATTTCATAGGAAATTAGGACATTAAATAAAATTTTAAAATTAATTTCGCTTTGGACAAGCACCTGGTAATTGTATATCTGGGGATCAGAGAGATATTTCTACATGTGCATACACTGTGCCCGGATCACATCTTCCCTGATTTCTCCACATTTCTCCACAGATACTCACCTCTCACTCTGCAAATCACTACACCATGTTTCAGTTTAGGCTTTTTTGTTATTTGTTATGTTTTTATTTCCTCATATGAGTGAGATCATGCATTTGTTGTCTTTCTGTATCTGGCCTGTTTCACCTAACAAAGCATTCCAAGTATCCTGCGAATGATAGGATTCCACTCTGCACTATGGCTGAAGAGTACTCCTCTGTGCGTGTAGTCCATGTCGCCTGCACTTGCTTATCCGCTCGCTGACATCTATGCTGAGTTCACATCTTAGCTGTTGTAAGCAGAGCCACAGTAAACACGATTGCATAGATACCTCATCAGCATGCTGGGTTTTCTTTCTTTACACAGATCCCCAAATTTACATAGCTATATCACACTGTAGGCGTATTTTAAGCTTCTCCAGTGGGAATTTAAGATTAATTTGGACCAATATAGACTGAGTCTTTCTCTTACTGACACAGTCAAGAAATAAATTTGCTATGTCAGCTATTTTATTAGGATGGAATCTAAAAATAAAATTGAAACAGTGCATCAACAATTCTGGGCTCAAATTTCTTTTTTTAGAGATCATGTACCATACGCAGAAAGGCAGTGTACGTGCATGTAAGTATATGCAGTACGGTTAGAAAGGGATTTCTTATCTGGCAGTGTTCACTTACTAGGTAAAGTGAACAACCCTCATTTTCAGTAATGAATCAGCAGTATTTAACATAGACAGTCCTTATCACCTATCATTGGGTTATTGCTATCCTCTTCCACCTCTGTTTCAAGCAGACTGGTTGGCTAAGAAAAATTGAACGCTAGCACAGAGTCTTACCAAGAACTAGAGACTGAACTGAAACCTAGTAAAATGAGCCTCTTAGTTGCTCATTATTCTAAACCTTCATACTTGAAATTGTTAAAATATACATTTTTACGTGCTGTTTATAACAAAAATACCTGCAAAAACTAATTATTTTCTGATAAAATTTGATTTTGTTTCTTTAATTTTAGCACAATATTCTGTTTGATGTACACATTTTTCATATCTCATATTCTATTAACAGCAACCATCTAAATAAATGAAAATAGTAAACACACTCAAAGTATTACTAATTTGAATAGTTTTGTCTAGTGTACTTTTAGTTGATTTTTAATCATTCTGTTTCCAACTGTATAGCTTTCCCCTCTTAAAAATGTGCTTTGGAGTATACATAAGGATCTTGAAGGATGCACATTTTATAATAGTCAACAAATGAATGGTTACACTTTCTTTAAAGTTAGCAAAGATGTTTTTCAAAATTTATCTATTAATAATTATAGCAAATAAAATCAAATTTTAAACTAGTAACTTTTAGAATCATTGCATCTTTAAAACTTATAAGGATACCGTCAATTCAAAAATAGTAACAGAATAAAGTCACCATTATAGTCTAGTGACTGATAGCCTCAATCAAAACTCTGTATAGAGCCAATAACATCTACAGAAACTAACAACTTTCAATTTGATTAGATAAGACAAATACTAAAGTGTTGTATTTACTCTAAAAATCTGACAATAAAATGAAAAGTATAATCTCCACATTTATGGAGAAAAAATATTTCTAATCTAAGACTTCTGAAAGAGAAGAAGGAGCACACCAATTAGTTATTCAGTACCAAATGGCCAGCCCTAAAAACATACATATAATAACATATAGACTAAGCTGGTTGTAATTTGGAATATATGTGTATATACATATAAAAATATGCATGTAATAACAGTTGATGTCAACTGGATGAAAACAAACAGCGTACTTTACAATATGCTGAGTCCTCAAGTTCACACTGGCCTGCTGCTAGACTGTGATTCAGAAGCTGTAAGAACGTTGCTGTCACTCCACATCACTGCTGAGTGACAAACGAAATGATCCCCACTGGTGTAAGAGAACAGCTCTTGAGTTTTCTATGTAGTTCAAGATTGAACAAGGATGAAGAATCTAGTCCTGATAATAGTTGAAAAATGTTATCCTCCCACGGTAATCTCCAAATTCCTTTGTTCTTTGCCAATATTTTGTTGTGCTCTCTTCCTTCCATTTGTCTACCATACTATTAATTGGGTGTGTGTGTGGTGTGTGTGTATGTGTGTGTATGTGTGTGTGTTGTTGTCGTTGTTGTTCTTAACTTTAATCAACAGCGTATTTACACAGTACAGTGTTTGCAAGTTAGTGAGAACCCTATAGAGCCTTCTGGCTCCTTTGCTTGGACTCCTACAATCAGTGTCACCAGGCTGCCTTTATTCCAGTCAGCACCTGCGGTCACAGCACTGGTCAGCATAGGTGCAGACACACATGCATGCGCAGCCAGTTCTGATTCATAGACTCGTCATGTGTTCTTCTGCGTGACGTCAATAACCGCCACTCATTGCGGTTTCCCTCACAGTGGAATTTCCTCAGCTCAAACGGAGGCATTGAGACTATTCCGAGACTTTTACTACATCAAGGAATTATTGAGGCAGCAAAGTCATTTTACTTGAAATAACAACCGAAAGCCAACTTGGAGTACTGCAAGAAGGGACCAGACCACCTCATAATGAGCTGACTGGAACTGATTCCAGCAGCTTAGGAATGTATCGGGAAGGCTATGTTTTCTGGAACGAAAATAGAAGGTGGTGAAGAGGACAATCAAATAACAATATCCATTGAGTAGCCGGAATTTTCATCATCTTGATTCCGGTATGTTAGAGTGTTAAGTGTGCTTGGCAGGCAAAGAGTCATTAAAAGTCTAATACTCCAGTGTGAACTTCACACACCTACGCCCCCGCTAAAGTTGTAGACAATATTTGGCATTTGTTTCTATAAATGTGTTTTAAACACACACTCATAATGCTGAAATAATACAGAGGAACTCATTGTGGGAAGAAAAGCATGATCTTGATGTCAAGAAATTAGCTTGTTACCGTAATGCTGGCAACACATTTTTGTCAACGCTGAATGTGGTCCTGGACACAAGCTAATTTCCCATGACTGGTTATTGCATTACCATCCAGTGCATGCTGGCGAAATAGGTACGCCTAAAAACTGGTAAATCATTTCAGCTAGAAGAGACAATCTTAAGATGATGATGTAAGTGTGCTATATTGATAAGAAACAAAAGTGACAGTCGTGTGGCTGAGGAGGTGGCTCAGTCTGGATCCTCAGCACCCAGGAAAGCCAGGCTTTCTAACTTGTGTCTTCAATCCCAGCATTTCTACAATGAGACTAAAGGCAAAGGTGTGAGAATACACGGAAATTCATGGACTAGGTAGCCCGACAGACATGGAAATGAATGAGAAAAAGACCCTGTCTCAAACAAAGTGAAAGGTAAAATTCAATGCCTGAGCTTGTCTACTGACCTCCACATCTGTTCCAGGGCAGGTGTCTGTACTCACACACAATCATACCATATACATACACACACACACATACATAGATACATAGAGAGATAGAAAGTAAACCAATACAGTAGCAACTTTAATGACATACTATGAGCCTAAATACCACTGTTATATTCCATATCCTTTTGTGGTCTTCCCTTACCTTTATTTTCGCTTAAGTGCTACAGACATACTTTATCTATTTAGATTTTTGTCATATTAAAACTAGGGCTTAACAATAGGCAAATACCCTACTAGTAAGCCACCACCTCATACACACATTGTAATTCAAAACAAGTATTATATCATCTGAAATGAAAGTTTTGTTTAACAATAAAATTACCTCCATTCCATTAAGATGTAAAATATAATAAAAATTTAAATTATTTAAGCAGCATTAATCAAACACTTATTTTTTCCATAATATTTAAATGCTATTGTTGGCCACAACAGATGACATGTGCTATCTTCCTAGGAAACAAATCTTTGCTTTAGGGAGACAAATTATATGCCTACTACAATGAAAAAACTACATAGTTATTATCAGCTTTGTAAGTAAAATATAGGCATCAATGCTAAGGATTTGTGACCAATCATGTGGCGGTGATTCCGATGAGAAGAGAGTGTAGAGCTAGACACACCTGGGCTCACAATTCTGTCCCTTACATGGCATATTTAAGCCTATTTTTATTATCCTCAAAAGAAAGGGAGTAATAACTTGCACCTATGCTATTGCTAAAGACAAAATGTAAAATTCTTGTTCATAAACTGGATGTAGTGGTTCGCAGCTGTAATCCCAACACTTGGAAGACTGGTACAGAAGTATGGAGTCCTGCCTGGGCTACAGAATAAGAACCTGAGTGTGTATGTGTGTGTATAATGTATACTTCTAATAAAATTCTTTAAAATAAAATGAAATTATTTTTAAAAGTTTATATATTTCACAAAAGACAAGAGACTTCCTGATGATAATGTAACAAGTGTTATGTAAACCACAAGAACTGTTCCCCTTAGTGTACTATTGGGCACACAAGAAGAAATGAAATCATCTAAAGGCAGAAAAGAATCATTGCCTGGTTTCAAGATTTACTGTGAAGAGGTTGTGGGATTCATGGGTAGACAGATGTATGATCAATGGAAGAAAAATGTGCCTTTTTTGGACATCAAACTGATAATGGCAAAGAAGGAAAACAGGTCAGCAGGGAAAGATTTTTCAACAGTAAAGCTGGAAGAGTTGGGTATCATATGAGAAGACATTGCATTATCTCAAAACAGACCATATACATAAATTTAAAAGTCAATGTTACAATTTAAGTTAAACAAGGTTTATAAAACATTCAATATCAAACATCTTTTATGAGACAAAATATTGATTGGTTGTATTTTATCAGAATTGGGAATTTATAGATGGTAGGGCAGAGGACTAGGTGGGAGACAGATAACTTCCACTAGGATATTTTTAAAAGCCATATGGAAACATTATTTTATAAGATGTGTATATAAATATATACATATTATATATATATATATATATATATATATATATATATATATATATATATATATATATATATATATATATTACATTATGTTATAACATGAAATAGTTTAATTGGAGTTACCTTATGCTCATCCAAGAAATCATAAGTTGCCAAATAGAAAGACCAGTTGCTCTATGAGATATCTTTCCTTGAGTTGTTGGTCGGAACTGCCCCAGAGACACCCAAAACAACGCAAGTTATTGCAATTGCTCTTGGTTATTGACCAGCATTCGATGGTAAGTCCTTATTACTGAGGATGCCATATACATTGATAGAAAAATATGGAGAAATCAAGTTGGTACTGACCAGGAATCTTCCCCCCTACTGGCTAGCTCTCAGTACCAGAAGGTGCTTTGCAGGAGGCTGGGATAAAGGCACCATCAACAGTCCTACCTACAATTAACTACATTGTTAACTACTACAATGACCACAGTAGTAAACTGTGCCTGTGGATATGATAATTGCATCTAAATTATCATGTAAAGTAAATTAATGTGATCATGCTTGGTTTTTATTATCTCTTTCTGTCACTTTAAAATACATACTGTGTGATTCATCAAAATATAATACCACCTGCCATTTAGAATTTAAAGATTATAGAAAGCATACAAAAGAGATACTCATGATTCCAGTGCTGAAAATTGAATTCTGCAGATATACTTAGATGCCATTTGGAAAATAAATCTTTATTTAATCACCTATGTTATTAGTGCAGCATGAGAAATTAATCTATAATTCAGATACTTCTTGAAAATTATTAAGTTTACTTAGTAACTAAGTAAAGTTTAGTAAACTAAGTAAAGTTTACTACTTTTAAATTGATGTAAACTCTCAATACAAAAGAAACACTATCCGCATAGCATTTGAAACAAAAGGTCATTGTCCCCTCTGTATGAATGGAGAAAACTTAAGAGAGCTTCTGGCATACTGGAATAAGTCTAAGGGGAGAAAGCAGCTTAAGTCAGTGCCTTAGCATAAGAGACTTTTACAGTGCCATTCCTACTCTTTTCTTTTGATAAACACAACCATGTTCATGAACACACAGCCATGCAATTCCATGGGCCTCACACTTCAAGGAACCCCATACTTAATGATATGCACTGTTTCCATGGCCCTGCCATCCTTGTTAACCTTTTAACAAGAGGTTCTGCTTTTTTTTTTTACTTTTTCCTGAGCTCTGCAAATTATACATCAGTCCTGGTGATGACTTGCTCATACGTTCTAGATAGAGAGGTCCATGTGGAACTGTACATCACAATGAAAAGCACAATGTATTGAATATTAAATAATGATAAACACAATGAAAACAGGCACTTGGGTAATTTATAAACTTTGATCAAATGTATTTTTTATTTGCAGTTTTCATGGGAACAACTTCCACATTTCTTTCTCTCTTTCAAGTATGCTGGTATTTGGATGACAAGAATCATTAACCACAACTTTTAGGGCTTTTCTGGCATGATGCCTTAACTTTTAATTGCCTCTGGGGTGAAATGCATGTAATTTTTGGCAACTTTCATTACACTTGTTGTGATCATGTGAGTACTCTGGTCTTTTCCTGTTCTTTTTCATAGTTACAAGTATGAAAAAATAGGAAGCTACTAAGTTATATTTCTAAAAAAAAATTAAAATGTAATTTAATAGGTTTGATGCATGCTTATAATCTCTAATCAGAGGCCAACCTAGACTACATAGTGAATTTGAGGCTATTCTTGTTTATACAGTAAAGTCCTGTCTCAGAAATTAGAAATGAGAAAATTAATTGAAGTAACAGTGACAGCTGAAGCAATAAAATTACCAGTGACACAAAGATGAGATTTACTTTCTCACTCTGTACAGACTCTATAGCTACAGACCTTCCCACAGTTCCATAGAAAAACATCAATTCAGTGCAGCTTACCATCTGACCCTTCTCTCAAAGTTTTCTACCCAGACAGAGCAATGATGTGAAAACAAGCTTAAAAATCCCCTCGAGATGAAAATGCTTCCTAAGGAGCTGATGTTGGACATGGTTGTGCTAGTTTACTAATGCTGACATTCCAACTTATGGCAAACAGAATGCCCCAAACATTCAATATGGAATGCCTCACAGCTTCATAGATTACAATGGCAAGATTCAAATCCCAGGGACTGTGACTCTCTCTGTCGTGAGTTTCCCAGGTTCTTGCAACTGTGTGTGAACCTTAAAGTTCCCCGGCTGGTAGAAGTGTCACTCTGACTTCTGTCATCCTTGTCAGAGGACAATAATTCATGGAAGAAATCCATTTTACATGAATGTCTTTATCCAAATTTACCTTTCAAAAAAGAACAAAACAAACTAAGCTCATACTGACAACTTCATTTTAAATCGATTGGTTCTTTAAATTTCAGTCTTCAAATAAGACCAAATTAGGAGGTTACCATTACAGCATATGAATTGGGGAGATGCAATTCAGTCAGTGACAAAAGTCAATAAGCAGCTCATGGTTTGTATTAACATAAATGTGTTCAGTAAGCTGGCTCAGTACTGTGTGATCAGCATCATAAATGCATTTACTAATGGTTTCAGGTGTGTTGTGAACACATATTTCCAAAAGTTAGACAATAGCAATATAACCTTTTGTTTCTATTACTAATAGAATGATAAGCAATAGTGTTGTAGAAGTTAACTTTTAGTTGTGTTTAAAATGTTGTTTTGTGCACTGTTTGGTGAAGAACTGTCCAGGTCTCCATGTTTTGTATTACCTACAGGTATTAGATTTATGTGAGGGATGTTTGATTTCTAATGATCTGCATGCACTCTGAGTAGAACACCTGAAGGGTTCTAGATCAATAAAAACATCTGAGCTCAGACTCTCGGGGTTCCACTGTCAAGTGTGGCTCCTTCCATGATGATGGTTCGCTCTGCTCAGGTCTGGCAGAGTTTGTATTTATGATTATGCCTCTGTTCTTCTTTGATGAGTCACACAGTAGGTTTACTATAACAAAATAGTATTTAATGATTTTAATGCTTCTTGGTAATAGTCAGAACACACTCTGTTATCAGCACGTGAGAATGTCTGAGTATTTAGACAACTGATTGCTGGATGTTGTATAGTGTGATAGACAATACATAGTTTGGTAACAGGAAAAGTGGTCTCCAAACCTCTTTACTCAAAGGCTTTCAGGGACTATTAAACTAGCAAGGATTCCCATGTGCCTTAAAGTGACATTGAAGTTTCTGCTTAAACAACAGGAGGGAAAGTCACCGCACAATATAGTGTAAACTGACTGAGAATAATTATCGTTTGAACGTGTAGAAGCTCGTGTAATTTTTATTATATATTGGAAACAGTGTGAAGTTGTCATATTTGTGAATTTTGCTGTTCTTTGTCTTTGAAAGCATGTATTTGTTCTATTTCCATAGAAGAATTTGCGTCTTATAAATACTTTTGATTAAGTCTCTTATGTATCAGCGTTCATTTATTGTTGTGGAAAAAGTATTTCTATGATTTAAATATTATTTCGTGTATGGTAAGACACCATGTACCTAAAATACTTCTTATTCCATTGTTGTTATATGTATATTCATAGCATAGAATTGATGAAAGCAATGTAAGTAACAAAAACGTACCTCTTAATGAGAGAATAGGTTCTTTTTAACACTCAGAATTGCTTGCATGTCATAAAAATAAAATATGCCATTAGAAAGTCAATCAATGCTGTTGTTATTTTTCATTTTAATATCTATAAGCTTCAAGAAATCACATTTGTCAACATTAATAATTGATGGTAGTTGAAGGGATTGCATTATAGAAATTGCATTAATTTCTTTGAACATTTGAATTACATGCCAAAAATGACATTGAAGAAAGGCCTAATTAAATTCCTACATGATTTATTATTTAAGATACTTACTGATAATAGGCCATCATGAGATTTAGTTATTCAGGGTCTGAGATTAACACCCAAAGTGACCTTTCCAAAAAGCATCAAACAACTATAATTTACACTGATTACTCTTTTTCAAACTAACTCACCAGTCTCAACATTATAGAAAGCCACAATATCTTATTCACTGCATTTTTACCAATGCAAATTTTCAGGTAAATAGCTTTACTCTCTATATGTAAGATATGTTTAACGTAAATCTTGAAGGTGCAATATCATCATACTATATATATTTATTATGTATGGGTACAGGGGTACACTTGTCCTAGCACATAAATGGAAGTCAGAGGAAATTAGTTGCTAGTGATTTTCTTCTTCCAAAATTTGAGTTCTGGACTCAGGTCATCAATGTTAGCCACAAATGATCTTAATTTCAAATAAGAGTTAACAATGAATTTAAATAAATATACAGTAAATATAAAACTACTATGTATATCATGAAAGAGAAATTACTAAAATCTAAGGTTAAAAAACAAAAACTATAATGTATCTGTATTTGTGCATACTAATAATAGTTTATTGCTATTTTCATGCTCAATTTATATTGTAATATTAAGCACTAATATTGTTTATGATAAAGTATGATGAAAGATACATATGTCTCTAATAAAGTATGTGATTACAATGTCAAATTGTAATAATTGGTTTGTGGATTAAACAGATAATTAAATTTTATAAATCAGTAGCAATTGTAATAACTATTAAACTTTCTAAAAATCACTTTTTCTTTTATAGGAAAAATTTTAGCAGTAAGTAATATGCAAGTATCTAATAATTAAACATAATAGAAATTACAGTATGCTCATGTAACTTCTGGATTTTGTTAAGATGCAAAACATAGTAAATACTTAACATGATAAAAAAAAGAGCAGTTAACCCTTAGAATCCTGTTTGTTTTAGGAGAGACAGAGGTAGTGGATCTTGATAGGATGGGAGTCGGAAAGGAATGTGATGACAAACATTTAATCCAGGCAAGGTGAAACACCCTTATCCCAGCATGTGAGAAGGAGAGGTAGACAGAACTCAGTGAATTTGAGACCAGCCTGGTCTACAAAGAGAATTCCAGGCCAGCCAATGGTACAAGATGAAACCCTGTCTCAACAAAAAAACATAGGGTATTTAATATAATTAAATATATGAAAACTCCATTGGTTGTTGTGAATGAAACGTGAAAGAGACTGCATTTGAGTCTTGAATTGTATCCACAGAAAAAGTAGACAGGCTCTAATATAATCCAGTTAGGAGTTTTATATAAGAACTAACATTATAAATGATGCTGTTTTGACACTTTAAACATGTTTGTTTAAAAAACTAAAACATTTTAGAGGAGAACAATTGCTTGGGTTTAAACATGTTTGAAGTTCTTTACGTATGTTCAACAAGGTGATGAGCTTTTGCAGTGACAGGATCAAGAGTGTCATCTCAGGCATGCTGAATTTCAGAAGGAACTATCAAGTGGAGAAATAAGTGGCTGAATCTATGTCTATTCAATCAAAAGAGTGACTTAGGGTGGAAACAAACAAGATATCATTTGGCCAAGCATGCATGGAAAACAGATTTCTTCTAGAGAGGGGAGAAATTTTAAAGTAAAATATTGGGGTCATTGCAAACATTGTTTGGGTAATAGGTTCTAGAAATACAGAAGAAGGTGAGTGACAAAAGAAAAATAGGCAACTAGTAATAATCTATTATTGATATGCATAAATATGGATATATTGTTTATATTTTTCATCTTTTTAGCTTCGACTGATTTATAATCTCTCTTTCATGGTGTTCATAGTAGTTTTATATTTACTGTATTTTCATCTAAATTGATTGTTAACAACTGTTCAAAATTAAGGGCATTTGTGGGTAAGCCCAAGGACCTGAGTCCAGAACTCAAATTTTAGAAGAAGAAAGCAAATTTAAAAACTTTTTCATTGTTAAACACATTGGCCATTAAAATCACTTGCCATCCAGCCTGAACCACAGGACAATCCTCAGGGCCCACATGGTAGAAGCAAAGAACTGATTTCTGCTAGTTGTCCTTTGACCTCTCCATACACACCTCTCTCCTTCCCTCCAAAACAAACTTTAATTTATAAAAGGGTGATATTAATAAATTGAAAGGATTAACTCTGGAATGGGAGGAAATGGGTTACATATTCAAATCTATAAAGAACTCTTAACAATAGGACAAACTAACTAAGAAATGGACAAATGGGGCTGGGAACACAGCTTAGTAAAATATTTAAGCATAAGGATGTGATACAACCCTAGGACCTATGTAAAAGACCAGGTGTGGTGACCTGTTCTCATAATCGTAGTGTTGGGGAGACAGAGACAGGCCAATGATCCCTGGGGCTCACTGCCTAGCCAGACAACTGTTAAAGTTTGGGCGCTTAATGAGAGTCCATCATTGAATTTTCCAATGCTCTTTATTAATCATAAACCATGTCAAATCTCAGGGAATTCTATACCCAAGCCGCTAGCCAGAGCGCTCACTCCAAGTCTTCCTCACCCCATGCTCTCCTCTTCTACTCTTGCTTCACCTCATACTCCCTGCTCCCTCCTTGCTCCACCCCTCAATCTCCAGGTGTTTTTCTTCCTGTTTCCACACAGACCCCCAATCAACAAATAACAGGAACCTCCTGTCGCGGGTGGAAGCTGGGGATGGCACAGAGGTGTAAACAAGTAAAAGAAGAATCTTAACTAAAATATTATCCACAACTAAACATACCACAACAGACAACCTTACCCATTGGTGAGTATCAAGATGGTCAGTTCCTCTATTTCAGAAAAAAAAAAAAGTGGAAGCCACCTGAGACTAATCTCTACCTTCCACATGC
The DNA here is from genome assembly GCA_026225945.1 of Cricetomys ansorgei. Taxonomy (NCBI): domain Eukaryota; kingdom Metazoa; phylum Chordata; class Mammalia; order Rodentia; family Nesomyidae; genus Cricetomys; species Cricetomys ansorgei. Next base: position 2,185,153 of record JAMJFZ010000107.1, read on the forward strand.
ATACACACAATTGCATACACACTTACACACGCACATATGTACATTTGCAAACACAAGAACACATACCTACACACACGTACACAAACTAAGAAAAAGAAGCTTTTTTTAAAGACCTTTTTCTAACAAAGACAGATGGCCAATAAGCTCCAGTAATGATACCTCACATCATTTTCCACCTGGGAAATTCATTGCTGTAACATGTATCCGATATTCATTCCTTTGTACAACTAATTAAGTACAACTGTACTTTAATCATTTGTTTGTAGGTAAGTCTGGATTGTCTTCAGCTTTTGTTACAATGAATGGTGGCATACTACTCACATATTGAAGAATCAGTCTCTGTTTTAAATGGCTTTTAAATACTATGAGTAAAATTGTCAGATATAATGCTATTTGTTTAGCTTTTGGAGATAATTCCAAACATATTTCCACAGATTCAGCACAATTGTTCATTTCCATGAATAATAAATGAGAATTCCAAATTCACAAGACATTATTTTCTAACTGATGATCATACCAGCTCTCGCAAATATGAAGTATATCTCCCTATAGTTGTATTGTATTTTGCCAATAATTCCATTACCTTTGATCTCATAGTATCTTCTCAGTGATGCAAATTTCAGTTTTCTTCATTTGAATTTGTTAGATTAATATCGTCTGTCTACTCCCACAGTAACATTATATTAAAAATATTCTAACAGGAAAAATGTTCTTTTGTAAAGAAATATTGCACCACAAACATTAGATTTTTTTCCTTTGTCTTTTGGCTTGACAAATGATTCTTTTTCATACACAGTGGCACAATAAAATATTTCAAGGTTAACTAAATTGATATATCCCCTTAACATTTCAGTGTTGTGATAACTTCAGGAATATCTTCTACAACTTGGATATCACTGTGACAAAGCAACAGAGATAATGTAGAGAGTAGTCTACTCACTGAGAATAGGTTAAGAAAGCCTCATGGGCTTCAGCTCACAGGAACTGAAGCATCACCTATGAAAGGAAGGAATGGTACTAAAAAGCTGAGTTGAATTTTTTTCAGCACAGAAAAATCATTTACAAAGGTCTTAATGAGGAGTAAACTTTGTATTTTAAATGTTAATAAGGTACTGTGGATGGACAGAGGAGATAGAGTATTACCCTCAGGGTGCTTGGAATATAAAGTAAAAAGTGCAGGGTTTGTGTGAATAAGTAAATTTATATGTAGGCCAAATTATAATAAGAAAAAAAAAAGGTTTTAAGTTTAAGAATTTTATAATATGGTTTATATTTTGAAGATACAACTTTTGCTTTTCATTGGAAAAATCCATGACAGCAAACTATACAGAGGCTAATACAGAATCTAGATGAGAAATAATGATGACTTTCAGGGAGATGAATGGAGGGGAAAAGTAAATTCATGTTGGAGATATAGTTAGCAAGACTAGTACTAGGCAGCATTTCCCAGTTTGCAAGGCACTGGATATGTGACTGGCGCCAAGAACTGGCACTGATGCCTATGCTCTTCATTGAGATGGAAACTACTAAAGAATTCCAATTCTTAGGCATTTAATGTTGGACAGATAATTTGTTATGGGATTATTGTAAGTAGACTAAACTTGCCTGTTAAAACAAACCTTGTGTTAGGTTATAAAAACATACTAGAAAGTTGAAATTAATCAGGTATGAAGATGCATGTCTACGATCTCCAGCACTCAGAACACCAGTGTATGTTACCTACCCCCCAAAATAAAATGAAGCAAAAAGCTGAAACTAATGAAATAAAAAAAAAGTAGAAATAGATTCTAACAAGTGGAGGAAGGCTTTTTTCTATTGTATAATTCTATAATCTTTAAGTTCCGTAAATGTTATTATGTAGTGTATTAGTTACTTTTTGTTGCTGTGATAAAACGCAATGACCAAAATCAACTTGTAAAAGGAGTTTATTTTGATTTATGCATCCAAAGGGGAAAGTCAGTAACAAAGAAGGCACAGAAGCACACAAGAACAAGAACGTGAAGCTGAGAAGGAAACACCAACGAGAAGGGCCAGGCAGCAATCTGTAAGTGAGTAAGACCTCTCAAAGCCCTACTTCCGGTGACGTATTTCCTCCAGGTAGCTGCCTGTCCTGAAAGTTCCAGAGTCTTTCCCAAAAGCCCTAGGAATGGGGAAAAAGTGTTTAAGTATATGAACCTATGGGGGGAAATTTCCCATTCGAATCACGATTTTTGGTAAGAAATATTCTACTGACTTTACTTAACAAGAAGATAAAGGAGAACAAGTTTCCTTAAGGAAGACCAAGTTTTACTACTACTACTACTACTACTACTACTACTACTACTACTACTACTACTAATAATAATAATAATAATAATAATAATAATAATAATAAAGCTATATGGTATAAAATTTCCTTTATAGAACTATATTTTTTCTTAGAAAAAAGTGAAATGTCATTTTTTTTGTCCACATTTGACTTGTGAATGTGTAGTTGCAAAACATATTTGAATCTTAAATTGCTTGAACTGAAGCAGAAGTCTGAGGTCACAAGTTAAGAATTATATACAGGAGTCAGGCCTAAGTAATTTATTCTTTGATCAGAGGAGAAAAAATTATTCAACGTTGGGCATGTTCAATATAGTTTTAAATTATTGGTATTACACTTATTTGGTTTATGGTTCTGGAGAAAGTAAGCACATACAGAGCACAGTTCACTACTGCCCTCTGCTGCACATAGGGCTGAGGAGAGACTCAGAATAGTGAGGTACCTACAGTGCTGAACCCTGACAAAACCAGCAGGGAATATCTTGTCTTGTGACCGCACCAACTAATCCTGTGTAAAACACACTTACTGAATTTCATCAAAAAGTAGGTTTTGAATTAGATGTGTCTAAAACACCCTCATAACTCAGGAGATAAAACAAAACAAAACAAAACCCATGTGCCAGACAAGATGTTCATGAATCAGTTACTTTTTCATAGACATGGTCGGAGGCCAGGGGGAAGCACCTCATTATGAAGAGGTCAGTATAGTTTTTCTTTGATGTTTAGAGTATTATTGTGGGAAGAACATTCAGAGAACAAAACATTCAACTTGCCAGTCAATGATAAAATCTTACAGAGGCAGACCAACATAAGCCAATTGTGTCTTTTAGAAACTAGGAAGGATTTTTGTTGTTTTGTTTTCAGTTTTGTTTTGGTTTGTGTGGAAGGCTTCCAGCCGCGAAAGAACACTATGTGCCTCTTACCAACAGCAGGCTTATTACAATGGACGCAGCCCTTAAACCACATTCTGCCAAACATGCAAACATTCATCAGCAAGCAGGAAGAAGTCACCCAGCCTAGTCATGCAATCTGGCTGTCTTCTCAGGCCTCAGAACTCTCTCAAGCTAGCTCTCATGATAATCTTTTAGCCGACTCCGCCAACATTCTAGAGAGGCTACTGCATAATGATTCACTTAGGGTCCGAATGGGACAGGGGAGGAGAAGAGGCAGACCAAATACTATACAGACCATATAAGGTCCCACCCTGACAAAAATATTATTTTACATTGACAAAATAATATTACAATATCTAGTAAAAACTAAAAATTATTTTAAGTATTATTTCAATTGCATGTCCCCTTTCAATTCCTAAATGGTCCCCAAATATAATTACAACATCTCCACTACATATTTCAGGGCTTTCCTTGTGATGTTCTGACTTGTCTAGTGGTCATCAGAGTAGGGATTTCTCAAACTGGTTCAGAATGTGCCCCTGAATTGTATGTGAAAGGTAATTTTAAGGCTGATAAGGCATATTTTTAATGGTAAAATCAATATTTGTTTTTTCAAGTAAAATAACACTTTTATTTGAGATAGGATGGAAAGTACAGACAAACAGAACTTTAAGTGTCAAGCATTTTTCATTTACCTGTTGCTTATTCATATATCAGCTTTACAAAATTATCTACCCACGATTTGCCTATTTAAGACTGTTTAGATATTTTCAATTTTAGATACTGTATTTTAAATATTAATGTTCTATTATACAAATGGCTGGAAGATATTTTCACCTATCGTGTTGATTGCATTTTTTAAGGTCTGTCAATTGAGTTTGAGGCCTACTCATACATAGACACACCACACACATACATATTTTTAAAACTCTGCAAATCAAAGCCAAAATAAGCTATACCTTTACACTTATTAGGATGGCTGATCTAAAACTCAAATTATAATAACTCAGAAACATACGGAGTCCTATTTATTTTTGTTTTGTATTGCCTATGCTTTTAGAAAAAAATATTTGTAAAACCTAGTGCCAAGCCCAGCCATGTAGTTTCCCCAGTGTTTTCTTCTAGAATGTTTGTGGTTTCCATTCCTGTAATTAAATCTTTAATCCATTTTTGTTGGGTTGTGTGTATTCTATAAACTAATGGTCCAATTTCATTGTTTTGTGTACAAATGTTATATCATCATTAGTTTCTCATTATGTATATTTGGCATCTTTGTCGAGAATTAGTGGGCTGTATGTTTATGGATTTATTTCTGGACTCTTTACTATGTTCCAAGACTTTATATGTCTCTTTTTTTGCCAGGTCCATGCTGTTCTGATCACTGAAGGTCTACAGTGATTGAGAAATATACCAACCTCAGTCATCATCAGAGAAATAGAGGTTAAGGCAAGGGAACTGGCTATTCATTTAATTTCTGACAGACAGTAGTTTAAACTTGCCTTTACCACAGCATATTATCTACTGAAAGACTATGAAAGAGCTTCTAAAAGCTGAAAGGACTCATGATTGATAAGTGTTGAGTTGCACTGAGTCTACAATGAAGTCCAAATTGCCAACATGTTGGAAGAGAATAAAAAGTATATGAAGGACATTGTGAATAATAGTTAGAAGCTCAGAATGTAAAGTAACCAACAAGAAAAATGCAACTGAGAAGCCAATCACCAAAGACAATGTATCTAAGAATAGTATCTCTCCGGGCAGTGGTGGGACACACCTTCAATCCCAGCACTTGGGAATCAGATGCAGGCGGATCTCTGTGAGTTTGAGGCCAGCCTGATCTACAGAGTGAGTTACAGGACAGCCAGAGTTACAACAGAGAAACCCTGTTTTGAAAATGCAAAACAAAACAAAAAAGAGAATAGTGTCTCAACACTTGAGGCAAAATCCAAGCGGGATATGATTGCTCATAGAAAAGTTGTGAGGACAGAATTTGGATTAGTGGAATCAGAAGGAGCAACCTCTACTAAACCAGAGAGATTGAAGAAATTCTATAGGAGCCATTGTAGGATAATACAACTAATGCCCAGAGTGGGAGATCTACTGTGTAGGGAGATCTGTTAGAATAAGGATGGCTGACACCTGTGGCCTAGAAAGATGACATCGATATTGACAAAATATGTATCTCTACTCTAATGTCATTGCACAACTTTGTATCATGATGTGACAAAGTTCCACTTCAAAGGGAAAGCTGTTAAAGGACATTTTCTTAAATTGGATTATATACATTAAAATTGCACTTTGGCATTAATTAACTTGTATTTTTATTTTTATTGAGTATTTCTACGTTCAACAATTACAATTCTATCAAACACACACGTCATGCCTTTCCCTTCAAGGCCCCCCTCCATCCCCCTGACCACCAGTTTTCTCCACCAGCTTTAAGTGCTTTCTTAAAAGGAATATCTACTGAATTTGTTTGGTAATGCCTGTGTGTTCATGGGCTCTACCACTGTAGAATGGGTAACTTTCAAGAGCTGTAACTCTGAAGAAAGCTGACTTCTCTTCCCCTGGAAGCCAGCAATTGACAATATCTCCTCAACTAAGAGTGGGACTTGATGAAACCACTCTACTACCTGTGCTGAGATTTTAACTGACTTTACCTTATGCACAGCTACTGTGAATTTGCGTGTGTAATGAGCCAGTCATATGCAGCAAGTAATGCTGCACGTTTCCCTGAAGATATCCACTACTTGTGGCTGTTACGGTATTCCCATCCCTTCTTCCACAACGGCCTCTGAGCCTAAGAAAAGGAGGGTATGATGTACATGTCTACATCACAGTCTCTCATTCTCTGAATGTTGGCCATTTGTGAAGCACAGTGTTTACCACTGGGGTGGAGGGATGTACTAGTTTATAGGTATAAAGAGGAAATTAAACAGCAATTTAGTACTCTGTCCATTTATCAAAGCAATAGTATTAGATTCTCCCCTTGGGCCTATGATATAGGCAATTATAGGATTTGGGCCCACTCAACAGTACCAAATAAATCTGCTCAAGAATTTGTACAACAAAAACTTTAAGACACTGAAGAATGAAATTGAAGCAGATAGCAGAGGGTGGAAAGACACTCTCTCATGCCCATGGATTGGATGGATAAATGGTGTGAAAATGACCATCCTACCAAAATCAATTTATAGATTCAGTATAATCCCTATCAAAATTGCAACACGATTTCTCATAGAAATTGAAAAATATAATCTTAAAAATTCATATGAAGACATAAAATGCCCAAGATGAACTCGTAATTTATTTATATTCAAAAGCAAAAATGTTACCAAAATATTTTATCATTATTTATATATTAAATATATATTTACACATGTATACTATTTAATAATTATGTAAATATTAACACAGGAAAAAGCAGAAATGGTAGCTGTAGGAAAGACAAGGGCCTAAATAGTAATCTATAATACAATAAGTCATACATTCTTTCCAGGAAAATAAACACCGATATAGAAATTCCTTAGGAATTTGTAGTGGGGGGAAAAAATCCAGAGGTTAAAGATGCCCAAAGGGTAGGATTTGTTCTGGCTAAGGTTTGAAAATCGCATCTTAAATAGGAAAGCATGAGTATGTAAATCTGTACTTAGTTGCACATGCACACACACACACACACACACACACACACACACACACATCTTCGTTTAGATCTGGTTAAAAGCCTTAGTACTCTTAACTTTCTAAGTTATTTGTCATTTGTCACCTTTACCAGATCGGTGTCTTGATATTTATCATCTTTTCTTTACTTCAATGAATTTTGATAAAAATATATGGTGACCTTCAGGAAGTGGTACTCAAGTGGCTAGGTGTTCTTTTGTACAGTGCGTATGTTTTCTCAGTTGGATTTCGGTGATTTAATGTCTCTGCCTTCATCCTCCCATTCCTGACAATTCATGGGCAAAAATAAAAGAGGTTGACCAAGCATGAATCTCATTGTGGATAAATCTGGCAAAATATGAATACATTTCCAAGTTATAAGACAGAGTGCTTACCACTTCTGTACCTTAAATGGGTTACAAGATAGCGTGGGAACAGGGTGTTTTCTGCTCAGTGGAAACGTTTTACTTGTGCACCACTAGAATAACTCACTCCATTTGTTCTCATGCAGTTTATTAGATTTACCAAAAACATGTAGTTAAATTTAGGCTCTTGGAAAAGGAACTAACATGAATAACAACAATACTCATCACTGTACCTCTTTCCATTGACCAAAAAAAAAAAAAAAAGTTGACCAATTTTACATTGCCCAACACTAACATTTAAAATGTAGGAAAATATGTGTCCTCTCCAGCCAAAGCTGGAAATATAAGGTATAATTAAAAGTGCAATGATTCAATTTCCCCTTAACTGAAGAGACAACAAAAACTAGCATTTTCCTTAGGGAATAACCTTCCCTGATGATACATGCCAAGTAGCATTTTAAAACATAACCCTTCAGAAATTTACCCTATTTTGAGTCAGAAACTCAAAGTTCACAATACCTTGAATGAGCCTGGGAGATAGTTAAGCATGGTTAGGCTCCTCACTATGCAGCAGATAGAGAACGGACTTCAGCAAGTTGTTGTCTGACTTCACACTCTCATGCTTTGTGGCATTGTCTCTTTCCCATAATAAATGGATAAATGTAATTTTAAGGAGCACCAAAATGCCAGGCATAGTCATGTATGCCCTTAATCCCAGCACTTGGGAGGCAGGGACAGGTGAATCTCTGTGAGTTGAAGGTCAGGCTGGTTTTCAGACTGAGTTGCTGGACAACCAGAGATACATAGTAAGACCCTTTCTCAAACAAAAAGAAGAAAAAGAGAGAGAAAGAGAAAAAGTGAGAGAGAGAGAGAGAGAGAGAGGAAAGAGAAAAGAGAAAAGAAAAAAAGAAGGAAGAAAAGAAGAAAGAAGCAGAGAGATGGAGGCAGGGAGGGAGGAAGAGAGACAGAGAGAGAGAGAGAGGGAGAGAACACACCAAGGAATTGTATATCAACAGCCAATACCATATGCAAGAATTGGCATTAACGCCAACCTTACAACTAATTTTATTTAAGGTATTTAATAAATTATTCTGCCAAAAACATGTCCTTGGGACTCTTTTACTCCTGCGGGGTTGTCTAGTTCACCCATCATGTGTAAGGATTGGTGTCCGACCTTGTTATGCCATGCCTGATTGAGTGGTAACCCTGGGAGGACTGCTGTTTTCTGAGATGTGGGTGGGGGCTGGGAGGGGTAGATCTGGGGGAGCTGAGAGGAGTGGAGGTTGGGGAGGAGTGGAGTTGAGATGTATTATATGAGGTAGGAAAAATACATTTTAAAAATAAAAAACGATAATTACAGATATTTGTCCCTGGTTTCAAAAATCTTGACCATTGGCAGTGTATTTTTTAATGAAGTGGTAGAAGGACGATAAATAACATTTTTTCATGCATTCCTTCATGATTAGACTTACGCTAGACAAGCAAGTATCACTTCTACAACAAAAATTAACTCTAAAACACAAGATCTTCACATCTTTCTGTGGAGATATAGATGAGGAAACTGAGGAAAGGCGGATGAACACTTTAGCTCATCTGTTCACATTTGGACAAAGAATAAGACGTAACTGAACAAAAGGAAAAAGGGTGAGTCCCAGAGAAGCAGCAGAGCAAAGGGACACACGAAAATCTCTTAGTAAAGACATTTGCTCTGTCACCAGTCTTTAGTGTGGAGTAGACAGTATCTCTGGTTGACGACTAGTTGTCTCACCTAAAAATAAAGATAAATGCCCAGCATGATGGATACACATGGGCTTCCAGAACTTAGGAAGCAAGAGCAGAAGGCAGGAGTTCAATGCCAGCTGCAACTACATAGCAAATCCCAGTCTAACCTGGGCAATATGAGACCCAGCCTTAAAGAATTGAAACCAAGGCATGACACGGAGGTTAACGGTATGTACCGCCTTCCCAGAGACTCATGGTTAGTTCCCGGCACCCACAGCGGTTGACTCACAGCCTCCTGTACTTCCAGCTCCAGAGGATCCTCCGCACCTTTCTGGCTTCTGTGGTTCTCAGCGGTTCTCAACCTGGGGGTCGAAGGAACCCTTCACAGGGGTTACTAAGACCATTTGCATATCAGGTATTTGCATCAAATCTTTTCTTAACAGTAGCAAAATTACAGTTACAAAGTAGCAACAAAAATAATTTTATGGTCCGGGGTCACCACAGCATGAGGAACTATATTAAAGGGTGAAAACCATTGCTATATAGGCACCTGCCCTCACATGTACACACACAGAGAAACACAAGTGTATTTAAAATAATAACAGTTTTTTAAACTATAAAAAATAAAGATGTACTGGGGGCACACTCAGTGGCAGAGTACTTACCTAGCATAAACAAGGTCCTGGGATCAATTCCGGTAGTGTCAAATTAGCAATAACAACCACAGTAATAATAAGATGATTTGAGTGTTGGGACAAATGGGCTTCACTATGTCTTTGGAGATCGGACTGATGCTTGAGTCCAGAAAACGCTGCAAGGGGCTTTTGACTTGCCTGTTCTGAGATTAACTTTCCTCCTCTGCCCCGGTCACAGTGCTCAGCAGAACAGGAAGCAGAGACTCCAGTTCCCAAGATTTGGGTCTAAAAATTGTGGTGTCACCTTCTCATCCTTGATTCCAATTTTGTATTTTAGTTTATGTTGCATAAAACATCTTACGAAAAAGAAATTTTCAAGTTGTACTGCTGAGCCCTTAAAAGTAATCTCATTTGCTGAATATAAAGCTTTTATGACTTTAGAAAATAAGCATTAGCTATCTAAAATATCTTAAGATCACAAATCATAATCTGATACCACGCATAAGTGAAGAATAGCTACAGTGGCAAGAGAAGCAATTCCATGGCTTTCCATGGACATCTTATTCAAGACTCATATTAGGGAACATGGGATTATTCACTCCATTAACGCACTAAAAACGGAGCCCACACTTTGTAGACTCTAACACTAATCTTCATCCTTCCTTCTGTCTTGACCCTCCAATTTCTTGCCTGAGAGCAACTGTATGTACTTCTCTGTTTTCTTGGGGACTTAAGGAAGGCTTTCATAGAAGCTCTAGCCTTTTTCTTGCCCAGCCATCAGCGATGCTTTCCAGCCTACTTTGACTTCTCTGCCAATGTGCTACCTTCAAGCTAGAAACCCACTTGGGACCAATATTAATATCAACAATCATGCTATATGATGCTCTGTTTTGGGAAAATCTCGATCAGTAAAAGCATGAACCTCTTCAACTCCCCTATTTGTTAAAGATGGGGCTCCATCCATTTGCCAGATGACCAGCCAAGGCAAGTTCTCATGTCCAAGACACCTACCAAGAAGGGTGGTTCATGAAATATCTGTTTATCCAACCTGGCTTGTTACACTAAAAGTGTTACCTTTGTTTCTATGGTGATCTCCTGATTTGCTCAGGATTCAGTATTATATGTGAAAAAATGAATAAGTGAACAGTTTTATTGTTTTCAGCCCTATTCTCCACAGTAAGATGATGTCCTAACGCCAAAGCTGCATGGGCCCCCAACTGTGTGGCTTTTCCTGTGCTCATATACTTACACAGCTTGGGTCAAGCACACGTGCCACAGGCCCCATCTGGTATAAGTTTCAAGATCAAATTTGTTAATATGCCTACAGGTGTAATGAAAAATGATGGTTCCATACCCTTGCAGCGTTGTCCTGTTGTTCCTTTCTGTGATGTGTACACTGCCGGGGCCATTTCAAATGAGCCGATGCATTTCTATATCATTTCTTCATTTATTAATGTGGGCTCAAATTTCTTTCTCCAAAGGAAGAAGGCAACAGGGTCTGAAAATTACTAGACTCAAATAGATACAATGTTTATCTGATCCCCCTGTCCACCCAAGAAAAAGTCACAGTTGTCCCATAAGCAATGCACATTCTTGTCCATGAAATGAGAGCAAATCCTCTGTTTTCTGTCTCCTAGCCATTTTTCAGGACCCAAAACAAAATATCAAGATTTATGGATGGAACCACGGGTGGAAAGCTACAAAGACATATATTTTTAAGCTCTCTGTAAAAGTTACCAATGATGTAACTATTTCTTTATACTGTCATCACTTTATATAGTCAATAAAAAACACTTTATACATTTCATTCCATGTTTACTTAAAAGTACATACTTATGGGGCTGGAGAGATGGCTCAGCAGTTAAGTGCACCTTGCTGATCTCCCAGAGGATTCCAGTTTAATTCCCAGGCTCAACATAATAGTCCACAACCATCTGTAACTCCAGTTCCAGAAGATGTGCATTACCTCTTTTGCCCTCCACAGGCACCAGGCACACACATGTGCACAGACATAGTATATGCAGGAAAATACTTATATGCATATAATAATTAAATTTTAAAAATTAAAGTAATAATTATAATTTCATGAGTAGTATTGAATTACAAAATATACAAGTATGAAAGGAAGTAGAGAATAAGAAAAAATACAGAAAAATCAAGGACAAGAGGAACCAAAGTACTTAGTACTTGAGTTGAAGAGACCACTAAGGGGCAAATGGATAAATTTAGATTCTTTACATAACTATTGTTTTTCCTTGTTTTTTAATTTGAGGATGGGTTGTTCAAGAAAATGATATATTACATTCCTTTAGGGGATACAGTTTTACCCTTTGGTAGGGCTAGAGATTGAACGTGGGACCTTGTGCATGCTAATCAAGACATCGATCATTGAGCTACAGCCCGTATATTTCTTGAATGACACTGTTGCTGAATTCCTCTGCATTTTGAAGTGATAGAAACTGCAAAAGCATATGTTAAATACGTATACTGCCACAGATATTTTTTTTAATTTAATTGCTTTTTTCTTCACTGGAGTGCTGTTGTTTTTGCCTGGCTTTTCTTCCTGTGAATGTTATCATGAAATTTTCAGAGTAAGTTCCATAGGTCACCTATCAAAACCTGGAATCTCTATGTTACAAGCTGAAAAATAACTCGCTTTTGATAAAGTCCAAATTTAACTTTTCTGTTGCACATAAAATATTGCCAAATCATAGACTGCGCTGTCTTAATAAACCATCTGATTTTGCACAAAACAGAATTTACCTGTTTCAGGCTTGCAGTCTTAAATTCTGCCATCTCCTCCTCTCCATCCATCCTTTTCCCTCCCTCCCTTCTTCCTTCCTTCCCTCTCTCCCTCCTTTTCTCCTTCCCTCCCACCCATAGCACTGGCATACATTCTACAAAGGAAGGGAGAAAAAACAAGTTTTGTAAAGGTCAGATTGGAAAATGTCTTTGCTTATGGATCACAAGAGTTCTCGGTGGTTTTCTTTGGAAACTACAACTGATAAAGTCAGTTGCACAACCCTGTGAAATTAGAGTGATGTGCTACTCCTTAGCCTACCTTTGATATGATTTATGAGATTCCTTTTAAAAATCTTGGATCCCCTGGTGAGGGAGTAATCTGCATTCCCAATCCAAACCCAGGACCATGCATTCTATTGCAATAGGAGCAGAGATCTAGGAGCACAGCATAGGGTGGGGCCCTTAGTAATGCTGTGTGGCAACTACTTGTAGTTAGAACTGGAAGAGAGAGAACACAGTTATCACTACACTTTTCTTATTATTATTCTCCCAGACTTCAACATTCTACATTGTGTAATGTGTATCCGCTTTTCCCATTCAAAACAGTTCTAGGTAAAAATAATGTTAGGGGTAGCAAGAGAGGTAAGCTGGTAAAGGAGATTGCTACAAGACTTGAAATACCTGAGTTCAAACTCCTGGACTTACATGGTAGAATGAGAAAACTGACTCCTTTGACATCGTATTCATAATGTGACAGACATATGCATGTGCACGCACACACACGGAGTAAACAAAATGCAACGATTTCTTTTTTAAGAAAAATGACATTAGATTAAGGATGCATGATATGGGGTCTCAGACGCAGGTAGCACAAGATGATTGACAGAGGCCAGATATCAAGAGTGAAGAGTGTAAAGATTCTGTACTGAGTTGTGTTTTCTTTAACCAACATTAACCAGTCATCATGAGCAATCTTTATCTATTTGCACTGTAATACTGACACAACATAATCTGGATAACTTAGAAACCACAGAAACTTATTTCTCATGGATTTGTAAACCATGATATTCACGGTCAAGATGCTGGCAGATTTACTACCAGTGAAAAACTAATTACAGGGAATGGACAAGTTTTCCCCAGACAATGAATATGCTGGTGCCTTAGTTGACTTCCTAGACGACAACCAGTGTGGACTTTAGAAGTAAATGCACTGAATATCTTACCTGATCAAGAACAAAGCCTAGTAAATTATTTGCCAATTAATCTGGTGCTCTTTAAAAATTCTAACGTGTTCTCTTAGACAATATTTGTTCTACAAGATAAAAAAATAAAATAATGTAAGGAAATGGAAGTTATAGTGAATCTTACCTTTGAAAAACTAAAAAGTAGGAATCTCTGGGAATTTTAGTTATTAATTTAGATGAAGATTAAAGACTATCATCACAAGAAAATGGAAGGATTCATAAACTGATGTTCATTATATGACTTATAAATGTTTGTAATTGCTCTTGTGATTTTTAAGCAATCTTTCTGATTTTTGTGGAGGAACACAAATGACATCAGAGAAAATGGATGCCCTTTATTGGCCATAGTTCGGAGGACAGAAGCAAACTCTAGAGAACTAGAAAAGAAGGTAAAGCAAAATATTGTTCTCAAAATTTTTTGAGGATCCATTTATTTCTCCCAGGATAACTTTATAATAAATTCACTGAACTTCACCATTCTCTATAAATTGTAAACATAAGAACCAGACCAAACTATCTTAAGCTTTATTTTGCAGTAAAGTCATTATTAAAAATTCCATTCCCCAAGCAGAATTCTTTTTACCAACTCTATCTAATGCATTCCCTCCTGGTAAAACCCTACTGTTTCTATCCTATTAACCCCTCCCCCACCCTCCCACTGGCTATTTTTATATTTCATTCGGTGCAAGTTTCAAAAGCACTCAAAGTGAGTTGTTCCTTTCTTGTAATTACCCATAGCATTTAATATTCTCTGATGCAAAGCAAAAACCTTACAAAATATTATGATATTGGAGACCCAGCCTTGGAGAAGAGTAGGATAGACATTGTAGTTAGAATATGAATTGTATGAGATTGGAGCCGAAGAGATGAGTCAGCAATTAAGAGAGCTGACTTCTCTTACAGAGAAGGAGAGTTCATTTTTGAGGTTGAGTTTCTAGTACCTACATCACAAGGCTCATAACTATGCCTAACTCCAGTTCCAAGACATCTGACATCCTCTTCTGGCCTCAACAGGTACCCACACTCATGTTTACTTGCTTTCACATGCATGTGCATAGAGAGAATTAGAAAACTTTTGCTTCAGATAATTCCAATTCCCCTGTTCTTCATGGCCCTAATGTATAATGATTTCCCTAAATTTTCCTTTCAATATATTAGATTGCAAAACACTAATCCTAATTAGATTCAGTTGTCTATTTAATTTGCACACAGTGGTCTTCAGACGGCTGAGGAGAGTAGACAATTCCACACACTTGTTGACTGAACCCCTGTAAATTACATCCATACCATTAGTCATTTAGCACTGCTCCTGAAAACTTTATCTCTGAGAACCAGTTAGTGTTCTCCTCCCCTAACATCTCTAAGGATCAACTGCCTCCCATATACACATGTCAGCTTCCAGATTATATTTCATTTTAAGATAAACACAAAAGAGATAAAGTACAAAAGGTCAACTCCATCTTTTTCTACCAGTTTCCTTGAACCGCTCCTCCATCCCTACTCCATACGCTTTCCCTCACTCTCTCCTAAGATAAGGCCGGGTCCTCAGCAAGTACTCAACAAGTCTTCATTTCTAATTAACTGATTTGGAGTTAGAAAATAGAAAAATCTCAAACCATCTCCTAAATCATTATTTTATTTTCTAGTGCACTACATTATTGCCAACACTGTTTTCCCAGACATAACAATAATAGCCACACAAATCTTAGGACTATACTTACCTTATCTGTAGATGACCAAGTGGAAGGTTTTTATAATTCTTAAGATAATACAGTGGTACTTTTATCACCATATACTTGAAGTGCTACATTATTAAAATTTTATAGTGATTAATTGGAGTGTTATATACACTATAGGCACTGAAATAGTTAAAATGATAATTTTGTACTACAAACAATATGGTAATAAGTAATAATACTTAATCTTTTAAATGGAGCACTGATGTATTTCCCTTTGTTTAAATAATTTTAAGATGGTATTCAATATTTTTGTTTTGACTTTTAAACTATTTTTAGTCTTTAAAAGTTTCACACAATGTATTTTGATCATATGTGTTCCCACCCCTTAACTCATTCCAATCTAGCTTCACTTCCCTACCACCCAACTTTGTGTCTGTTTTTTAAAAATGAACTAACTCATCAACTTTAACTTGTACTGCTCATGTGTTCCTGTATATGTGACCGTTTCCTAGAGCATGGTCAACCTACTAGGATCCATACCCTTAAAGAAAACTGATCACCCCAGAAGTCTCATTTATTGTTGAATTTAGCTCCTTAAGTAAGATTAGGGTTCATGAGCAACTTCTACTCCATGCTCGAAGGTTGACCAGCTTGATCTTGTACAGGACTTATGTAGACAACCATAACTACTATGAGCTCTTTAGTACAGTAATGCTGTCATGTCCAGAAGATACTGCTTATTATTGGTGGTTCCCAACCTCTGGCTCTTACAATCCTTTCACCTCTGTTCCATGATCACTTCTGAGCCTTGGAGAGGTGTGTGATATAAATGTCCCATTTATGGCTAAATACCATACTGACATTTTGATCAGTTGAAAGAACCTTTTTTGACTGCTGTCCAAGGCACAAGGAAATTTCTCCAATGATGTCTGAGAACTGTACAAACTTATGGGTAGATAAATAAGTATTTACCAGGTAGTTTCATCTATGTTCATTTCATGAAACAAAAGCAATAGGTTCAGGTCTAGGACCTGTGAACTCTCCAACTGCTGTTTCTTGGTCAGATTTATACTCCTAAGACTGTTTCTTTCTGTGGAGTGGGCTTTAAATTCAGTCATGAATCAGGTGGTTACTACCACAGCACTTGTGCTACTATTGCACTAATGGACGCATCTTGCATGGTTGGCCATCACTGAATTCACATGGTATACAACTGGGTAAAACTACTGACTACATTTCCCCAGAAGTCTGAATAGCAACTTTCAGTACTATGAAAGCTAACTACCAGGCATGAAGTTTCCTGGTCATTAGCAATTTGATTTCTCTATGCACTGTTACTAATGTGTGTGATAACAAACAGCAGCAGGGTCTTACAATTAAGTCATTATATTGACAACCAAAAGCAATAATAATAAACTGCATTATTTGTTGGGTTTCCAGGATACCCTTGATGAACAACTCAAGGAAAGTATCCCATACCTGGCACTGAATTTTTCATTTGGCAATTTGTGGCTTTCTGTGACGCCTTATGTAAAGCTCATAAAACAATAGGTTTGAAAATAGTAAGTGTACATATAGCTTTTTAAAACATCCTTAGTGTAAATTATTCTGTTCCTACTCGCTCCTCTACTTAATTTGACTTTTTAAGGCAAGGCACTGTTCTATAGTCCAAGAGGGCTGGAACTTGTGATCTTGCTGCCTCTGGTTCCAGACTTTCTGGGATTACAAGCATGGGAACCATGATTCCTGGCTCAGTCACTGCAATTTTATTTCATTAATGTAAAATAGGCATAGACAATTTTACCCAACATTTTTGACTAAATGTCGATTCCTTAATACTCATGAAAAATATCTATCAGTGTACCTCACGACCATGACCCTTTCCAAATGTCACTTTATAAACTATTTGCACGATTTCTTATAGCTCAGCAATGAATAAACCATTAATCAAAACAGGAGGCAACAGCTCCAATTCCGTGAGATGGTAACTGGTAAGCACAAAATTTAGCCCTGTCATACAACTAATTCAAAATGCCATTGACCAACAATTAGGCAACAAAAAACTATAAGAATGTATAGATTAAACTAAAGATGTATAGTTTAAACTTGAGCAGAGCATTTGGGAAGTCAAGTGATCAGAATTGTTTCATTTTCTTGAAATAGGCCATGGTGATCTGGAAGAGATGGCAGATTCTTTTCCTGGATTGAGGATTTATTAACTCTTGTGAAATTTTCCACTTCTTTGGGAATCAATTTCTCTTTGTATAAAAAGAAGTGTACTTCAATAAGAATGCCTTGAACAGCTTCACTGGAAACAGTTCAAAGCTGAGAGAAACCACCATCCAGAAAAGACAATGTTGAAAAACCAGGAAGAGCTAGCAGTACCATGATACACGTGTCCTTTAATTTGAAGGAAATCTGGTTAGGTCATGAAACAAGTTCAAAGGTCTACTGAAAGCTCCTAAAGGACCTGTTTTTTAGTCCCCAAACTCCAAAAATCTTTGAAAATTACATGGGATAGGGGGTGGGAAAATACCTTTCTCTCTTGGAAAATTCCAAATTTTTAAAATGTTTTCTATAGTCTATAATCGCAATGTAACTCATGAATATTTATTTAAGTAACTGCCCAGACTTTTGTTAACACAAATGATATCAGAGATGATAGAATATTCCTCTGTTTCTATTTATTATCAGGCTCTTTAAGGAATGCATCCGTTTTGCCATAGCACCTAGGGAATGTCAGAACTCCCTAACTGAAAATAAAATAATTCAACTTTGAGGTATAAAAGAGTTAGTTCCAAGAAGGCATGAATTTGAAGATATGCATTCTCCACTGATACAGATATTACTAGGTTGTCTGAATTAAAATTGCACTGGAAAATTTCTTCAGGCATTTTTACTTGGACTTTTTCCTACAAATCCATTTGTGTAACTTTGAGTAATTGTGGATTTTTGCACTTATTTCTTTCCAAAATTCTCCTCACAAACAGTGATTTAATTAATTACATTTCACATTCATTGGTAAGCACAACCAACATAAAGTAAGAGTAGCTACCAGTGTGGAGAAAAGACATTTGGATTCCAAGTTTAGCCTGGATTTGCCAAAGGTATTTGCTAAAAATCCTGTGACTGATCTTTGCCATTAATCAAGGTGTTATGTTATGAACCTAAAAAAATTAGGAATCAAAATGTTTTTAACCACAAATACAAAGATTGTACTATATTTGAAAGCATGAGAAATATTCCCAACCTTTTGATTTTTAGTTATCCTTTCTCTTTTACCATATATGTAAAAAATATCTGTTATTGTAAATGTAAATATATATTGTGCTCATATTCTCTGAAAAATTCAAAAAAGTAAGTATAAATACTTCCTATAGCTCAGTGATTAACTGTCTTAGTTTCATTTCCTATCACTGAGTTAAAATAGCATGACAAAAGCAAGAATACATGAAAGGAAAACTTATCAAGGAATATTAATATCATTATGGTGATATATTATGTGGGGAAGAGAATCATATGAGTAATAATTCCAGGTTGCTGTTCATCATTTTGAGGAACCTGAAGCAGCTGGTCACATTGTATCCACTGTCAAGACCAAAGAACAACGAACTGATGCACATAAGTGCTCAGCTTGCTTTCTCCACTCATTCACATTTCAAAATTGCTTTCTTAGGGAATGGTGCCACCCATAGTGGACTGGATCTTCAAATCTCAATTAATGCAATCAAGATAATGTCCAACAGACAATCCTTCATTAAGATTATTTCTAGGATGATCAGAGATTGTGTCAAGTTGACAATTAGAACTAATCATCTCATTAATATATGATCATTTTTTCTATCGATACAGAAGCAGAAGTATTTCACAGCATTTGGATGATCATCTCACATTCACGTTTTCAGTCAAGCTGATTCATGTACCTGAGACGGAATCTAATTCTAGGGTAAGATATACAAAAAGATATATGCACAAGCCAAATATAAATTGCAATGCACATTAAAGGGGACTATCTAGTCACCATAGATTTGAAAGATAATTAATTCAAAGTAGTACCTTGAAAATCTTCAAAAAGATTACAAAATATTATAACCATTGTACCATACAGCTCCTGTCTACAGATTCTCCAAAATACAGGATACATATAGAAGACATAAGGAAAAAAGAAAAGATGATGGAGAAATAAAGAAAAAAAAACAGGACAATGACGACAATTACATGTCTTGATAATTTTTCCTTTTATGCCTTCCTGCTTGATACTCTGTGTCTAGTTAAAAACTAGTTTATTTTTTTGTGACTCTTCTGCTTCACAAGAGCTGAGTTCTTTCCTATTCATCTAATGATCTAAAGTTTCCCTTTATTGTTTCTGTGACTCTAATATTAAACAGCTCCTGTATTCCAAAGATTGAGGTGGATAATTCTCAGACAAATGCCATGACATATTCATTCTTGTTATCTTCCTAATAGAAAGAGAGGAAGAGAGAAGGAATAATGAGACAATGAGAGAACTTTTATATTGTCGCTTTTATTTTAGTTTATTTAGTTTGGCATTCATTCTAAGGACCACAGTTGCCCTGTAAAAGAGCAGTATACAAACTGTCAGAAGACTTAAGTCTCAGGGGAGCCAAGTCAGTTTACTTATAATACATAAATTTAAAAAGTAATATTTTAGTATAAGCTCTTTATTAGTTCTTTGTAAACTACAAAATAGCTTCACAAGAAATTTTTTTTTCCTTAGCATAATTCAGGGTATTGGTGAATATGTGTCTCTCCTTCAATTTCACTCTATGCTCATTCACTAAACATGACAAATAGCTTTTTCATGAAACTGGTAATTCTATTCTGGGAAATATGAGGTCTCGAAGGAGGAGAAACACTCATTTTTGCCTTGTTGGCAGTGATATACTGGGGCATTCCAGCTGAGTGTTTGCATATCAGGATATTTAAAGCAGCCTTTATGCTCCAACTGGTTTTTGCTCTGCCCCAATAAGCTACAATAATCTAGATCTGTGGTTCTGTAGATAAGATTTTGGTAGTACACATTTACCCACACATAAATCAAATACTTCTGAGATTTGTATTACATGCAGTATATTATAGTAAATGCTCCAGGGAGTGCAAAAATAAAGTATTTTGCCTATCAAATCAATTGGAATGAAGCAGAAGGGATTAATGCCTATGCAAAGATAACACACTTAAACACACCATTCTTTTTCAGATATTGACATTGCCATGCACTGAGCTCACGCTAGAGACCTCATAGCCAACTGAGGCAGCATGGCCAACTTCTCTTTCTCCCTTGTGCCTTGTTTACTACCCGTAATAAGACCCTGTTTAATTCAAAGTGTCTCTGGCTCTTTTCACTGCCAGATTTCATAAACTTAATGATTTTGTGACTATACTCGTAAGCAAAATTTCCTGGTTGATCCTTGTTGTGAATTCTGATTATTTTGAAAGTAATATAAAATTCTTGAAATAGAGAAGGTGATCATGTGTATTCTTTGAAATTATTAGTGTTGTTGATAACTTAATGTCTGAGATAGGAATAAACACTTTTAATAGAAAAGTCAAAGTAAACCCTGTTGATGAAGAGAAGCAAGAAAACATTTAAAGTAGAAATCAATAGCAATATAGAATTCTCAAAAACTGCATTTAGGGTCACTGGAAACATGGACCAACTATAATAGTTCAGTGAATGAACAGAGTACCCATGAGCTCACAGCATTATAGCAGGTATACGTAATGATATACATAATGTATAAAACAGGTATGCAATTCGGGTCCTCTTTTAAGATGTGGGGGGAAATCACAAAGGTATACCAGAAGGATATAAAGAGGGTTGTATAATCCTTGTGTGTGGCCTGAGACTTTGAACCAAGAAATATCAGAATGGGCAAATCAAATGAATGTGACAAAACCTGTTTTTATTGTACACTTTACCATAGAACTAAAAGGACTCATAAGCAGGAGCAAATAATTCAGCTGTTTTCAGTACTAGAATTTGAGAGGCTGACGGAGGAGGATCATGAGTGAAGTCAAAGCCAGACTACATCTAGCAAGTCTCCCGAAATAACAAGAAAATATACGGGGTCAAAATATTTACCTAAGTCTGTAGAAAGACACACTAAATGTGAAGATTTGGCATCATCTGTTAGCATGCGCATGAAATAAATGTTCGCAAGTGAAATACTAAACCACCAGGTGCACAAAATGATTTTGCCAGAGCACAGGCCTGACAGGATTAGTTCCAGAAAAGCTGGTCACAGTGAGACATGGCACCAAAAATCAGATCACTGCTCCTAGTAAATATGTACTCTCCTCCAAATAAGTAACACTACATTTTCAATGTGTTGTAATCCCTAAAGAAACCAAGGTAGATATTTGTTGCATTGTTAGTTACTAATACACACAGCCCAGAGAAATTATTTTTAGAAATATATAAAGATCATTTTTTCCTACCTGCACTATCCAGCATCTTATCGTTGCTTTTTAGTATGTGATTCAATATAACATAGAAACCACAAATAAGAGAATATTTAGATACGAGTATACAATCTGGAGTAATCACAAAAATAGAGAGACTAAAAACTAACCATAGTGGGAAGGTGCTCTAGAGAGGAGAACAGTAGGACACAGGTGCTATGAAATGTGGGAAAGGAAGAGGACTTTAATTGGAAAGGAGGGAGGTGTAGTTATGGGAACAATAAGGAAAGAAGGCCACTTCCAGGATGCAAACTTAGAACAAGGGATTAGCCTGAAACAACTGAACTCCAAACTAACTCACTGAGGTGTTTTAATTGTTGTAAGACAATGCTAATCGACCTTTCAGTAACTGATACAAGGACTATTCTTTGCTTAATGAAGAGAACAATACCCATCCTCACAGACCCGGTCAACTATCTGACCGGGTGCTGATTCAGGTGCTCAGGTAATCCAAGGTTTCCAAGTGTTCCAGAAGTCTTTTGTTGTTGATTGGCTGTGGGAATGATAAGGCTTCTTCATTAACAATACCATAAATAAATGCCTCTTAACATGAGAGTTATGAGGGCAGGGTACGTTTAACAACAACTGCCTCTGCCAGGAGTTTTCATCAGGTACAAGTTAAGTCTCAGGAAGCACTCCTTAACAGTTACTGGTCATTTACAAGATTTTTCCAAATCTCCTTTTCCCTACAGAGAGGGAGACCACATAATGAGAGGGAGGGGAAGGTTGTCTGAAAAAAAAAAAGACCATAGGGGCCCTTTGTCTGAAAAAAAAATCATAGGATCTCTTGGCAACACCACAGTAGTCAGCAATGCAAGCATCCAATGAAAGAGGACAAGAAGGGAGCAAAGCAGAAAGAGGCTCAGCATCATCAGATACTATGATGCTCAGTCCTCAGGAAGGACTTCCAGGTCATTTCTAGCTTTATTCCTCTTAGTCCTATCACTGAAGTGTGTAGTATCTTCAGCAATAGGATTTTATCTTATATTCTGGGAGTCAACAACAATAACATACTGTTTTGGGAGTCACATGGACAACCTTGACCAACAACTTGAAGAGATGAAAGTCTATGGCGCTTGAAGGGAGCCTATATATATATATATATATATATATATATATATATATTCTTGGCTCATATATACACATACACACACACACACACACACACACATATAAGAAATATATATATATTTCTTTTTTAAATGGAGTTATGCCACACACATATATGTGTATATAAGTGTGTGTGTGTATATGTGCATATATATACATATATACACATACATATATACATATATATATATATATTGTGCTTTTAAGTAAATATAAAATGAAATATTTTCTATAGCATTTGTCTGTTTAGTTTCTCAATGAGCACTCTGTATTTTAAATGGATTCTTAGACTAGTGGGTCATCTCCATCAGCTGCGTGGACTTTAGATCTGTCTCCTCACCAGCAGCTTTCCGAAAATTACTCATGTGCACATAGAACTCAATGAGTTTTCCCAACTCAATCTTAGGCTTCTTTAGCATATTTACTTTTCTAGTGAAGATATTGTGGAGAGGATAAATGAACTGGCAAGCCTTTTCTGTGTCTTTCCCAATGATGTCCATAATCAACATTAACCACCTCTTTCCAAGTCATTTATCTATACTTCTTATCAATATTTATCTATACGATTTATCTATACAAGATGATTTGCATCATCTTCTGGATCTGGTAGAACTGTTAGTGATGTGCATAAGAGGTCTTACATATGTGGTTGTTGCATAACCCTCGGATTTTCAGAATCTTCAAAGAACACAAATATTCTACATACAACACAAAATATGTGTCATTAATCTGTAATGGCTACATTTTGGGTACTTTAAACAATTATCAATGGGTAAAAGGTAAAATCAGGCCTATTGACCAGTAATGAACATTGAATTTGAGGAAAGGAAGGCATATTATTACAGAATGTAGGCAGGGAAGAACATACTTAGTCTTAGAATTGGGAGGGTTTTTTTATTATTATTATTATTATTATTATTATTATTATTATTATCTTTTACAATAGTGATATTGAATGTATATGTACAACAACCACATTTCAAGAAGCAATTTTTACCAAAAATAATGAAATTTACTGGAACCCAGAATGTGTACTGGAACTACAAATGTGTATTGTGACCTCAAAGTCAGCTAGCTGCCTTGGATAGAGCTGCGGCCTTGGCCCAGCAGAGTTCCTACCCGATTATAGTACTGATGGACATGGAGCTATCTTGTATGGTGCCCAGTTACAGGGGCCCAGACAGTAGACAGCCTTGAGCTGTCAGCCACTACATAGAAGACATCCAGTTTACATTAGATCATATCTTTTGCTGGGCACCCATTCAATTACCGGATGAGTTTAGGGTGAGTCATTTCTGTCCAGGGCAATCTGTGGGCCGCTTTTGCTACAGAGTTGCCTAAAGGCAGCTGTTATCAGGCCTGTGCTGCACATGGGCAACTCACTACACGTACCATTACACTCGGAGTGCGTTTCCAAGAAAACTCTAAATGTAGACAGTAATTTGAGAAGATTATCTAACAATACTGAGAAAGTGTATATAATTTATGGATTCCTTCAGGGGTCTCTCTATAAAACAGATTGTTATCTCTGGTGCCAAGCATGGTAAGTGAAATATATCATTAAATTACAATGGATTAAATCATCCTGAATTAGAATGCTGGAATAACACTGAATTTGTTATGCTTCAGAGATTCCTTTTGTATTGTTCACTCTGCATGAGCTTATGGTACAAGTATGGCAACATACTCATTCATTTACAAGGAAAAATGTAAGGTAACTACAGCCATTATCTCATTATAATGCTGTGCTCTTGCTAAAGAGTGGTTCTAGTTCCATGAAGGTATATCAACGAGAGTAGCATTTATGGCCTCTCTTTCCACCTCCTTCTCTGTGAGGTGCTGAGAAGTAATGGCATGCATAGTTGTCCTTCCATAATTTGGAACAATCTTCCCATGGCTGGTACGCATTGTTCTGTATCTTGCAGGAAGGATGCTGAGTCTTTGACTACAAGAAAGAACGAGAGTAATTTTAGTAACTCTATTTGCTTTTAGTCTAATCCACAATCTCAAAAACTGCTCTATCAGTAAGGAACTTTCTTTACATTTATATCTAAGAGAGGGAGAAGACATGTTTAAGCCATGGTCCCTACCTGACTCCTGGGCACTTATCACATCTCCCTAAAGTTATAGTACAGAGAGAAAGAGAGAGAGAGAGACAGAGAGAGAGAGACAGACAGACAGACAGACAGACAGAGACAGAGAGAGAGAGAGAAGAGAGAGACAGAGAAAGAGACAGAGACAGAGAGAGAGACAGAGACAGATAGAGAGAGAGGGAGAGAGGGAGAGAGAGAGAAAGAGAAAAAGAGAGAAGGAGAGGTGTGGGGAAAGATTACTTGAGGAATCCATTTAGTGTTGCTTGCATATCTGGTCCAGCCACTAGGTTTTGGGTCACCAATTACGGGGCTCATTTCTGGGAAAGACTCATTCTCCCTCATTCAGCAGTCCTTGCTTACTTAGTCCTATGTCTAGTTGTGGAGAGCTCAGGAGGTTCCCCCTCCCACGTTAGCCTCCCTATTAGTGTTGTCATTGAGTTAGTTTTAATTAGGCAGCCATATTGCTGTGATATTATGAGTGTGGCTTCTCTGTTATTTCTCAGAAATACAATCTCAGAGCAGATTTCCAGTTCCGCTGGTTCACACAGCATTTCCATTCCCTCTTCCATAACGTCCCCCGAGCCTTAGGTTCAGGAATTGTGTTGTAGATGCGTCCACTGGGGCTGGACACTCCATGATAAGTTGTCTTATTTTGACGAGCTGTGGTTTTCTGTGGTGGTTTCTTCCCGCTGTCACTTCACCAAACCAGCATATTTTCCTCATCCTTATACCTACAAAGAAATGCAGTTCTTACTCATCATCAAAGAAGCCTGCATCAGAGTCTCTTGGTTTCTTTTTATTGCACATCTAGCTTAAGAACCTAAGGACATTTTAAAAGAAGTAGTGAAAATAAGTACGCTTGTCTTGTTCCTAATCTTAAGGGAAACATTTGCTGTGTTACACCGTCAAGTGTGATATTAGCAATGGTCTGGCGTGGATGGCCTTTGTTATGTCAACATAGCTTCCTTCCACTTACAGTTCACTGAGCGTTTTCACTACTGGAAGTTATCAAGTACTTCAGCCATGCAGCAAACAGGTTTTGCTTTTCATTTTCTAAACATGACGTACTCACTATTTTCATTTATTGTCATGTGATGAAGGATCCTTGCATACAGGGGTAAAATCCTGTAATACAAATGATGAAAAATACATTTAATGTATCATTTAATTTGGTTTGCTAGCATTTTTCTGAAGATATTGCATTGATATTCATCAGGAATGTTGGCCTGTACCTTGCTTCTTGTACTATCGCTGTCTCTCTGAGGTATCAGAGTATGGCTAGCTTTACAAAATGTGTTCATAAACAGTCCATCTCCCTTCACTTGTGGAAGAGTTTGATGAAGATTTATGTTTAGGGAAGGGAGCTGGCTTGTTTTGATTCTTGTTTTATGGTTTCTGTTTCTTAATTTACTGATTCAATCTCAGTTGTAGGTTTGTGGGAAGTTCTTACATGTCAATATTAGCAGGCTGCATATTTCCCTTTTGCTACCCAGGATTCAGTTTTATTGAGGGTGTGGGTTTCTGACCCTCGTTTTCCATCACCTCCCTTCTCCTCTGAGTCTTTCTCAGGTCTCAGAGCCTTGTTGGGTTACATATTTTGGGAGATTTTCTGTCATATGTAGGTCATTTTATCTGTCTGCATGAAATTATTTGCTGTATCCAGAAACTCAGATACTAAGCCAGAAAGACTGCAATTTGAAACTGCCCTGGGCTACAGGGTGAGACTATCATTTCAGAAAAAAGATATTCACTGTATCTACATATATTTCCATTTATTTCTGTGAAACCAATGGTTTTGATCTACTTTGAGAGCTCTGAGTCTTCTGTCTCTTTTCCATGACAGATAAAGATTTCTCAATTTGTTAAGATTTTAAAAATAAAATGTTATCAGTTGACCTGATTTTTCCTACTGACTTGCGAGACTTTGTCTTGTTTATGACACCATTCGTCCTTATTGCTTTCCTTCCTTCTTTAAGTCTTGCTTTAATTTGTTTTAATTTTTTTCTAGTCTCTTAGGGCAAAGTAAGCATAGAAAGATCTGAAACGGTCTTTCATTTCTGTTTGTTTTTCAGCTATAAATGTTTCTCTTAGCACTTCTTATGCTTCATTCCACAAGCTCATGAATATTATGTTTTTGTTTTCATCTATATTGAAGAGTTTTATAACTTTAAATGTGACTTTCTTCCCTGACCCCTTGGACATATACAAGTATGTTGTTTGTATTCCATGCATAGTTTTATATTTTTGGTATTATAATTTTTCAATCTCACACACCATTAATCCCAGCACTCGGGAGGCCGAAGCAGGCAGATCTCTGAGGTCAGCTTAGTCTATAGAGTTCCAAGACAACCACAGTTACAACAGGAAAACCCTGTCTTGAAAAAAAAAATCTCATCCTATTATAATTTTATGACTTTAATAGTTTTAAATGTATTGACTTTCTTTAGCTGTGTGGTGGTTCACTCTTGCAGTTCCAGTGCTCAAGAGGCTGAGAAGATAGTGAATTTGATGCAGATTGGGCTTCACAGTGAAACACTATCCTAAAAATGACGTGACTTGGGTGATAGAATAACCAGACAGGATCGATAAAGTAACAAAACTTATATAATTGGACCAAACAAACAGAAAACTACATTCCAACAGCAGAATCTGTTTCTTCAAGCACACATGGAATAATCTTATTGTGCGAGCATCTGCTACCTATTCAATTGCATCAATTACTGCCTCCAGAATTTAGCACCTCTGATTTCAGTATGTCTGTATGTCTAGGCTTTCTATATTTTGTAGTGAATTACCTACTATCTCCATATATCTTTCAGTCTTTTGTAGCAGTTTTGACTAAAAAAGAGGTTTTTTTCTGATATTAATATAGATACTTGTGGTTTCTGTTGCTTATTTTTTTATTTAAAATATCATTTCTATTCTTTCATCTTCAACCTACTCATAATTCAATTATATCTACTTTAGAATACATATTATTTTAGTAAATCTCTTACAGATAGAATAAAATTATACATTGTACTGTTTTCCTTATAGCTGCAATCAATTTGCTAATCTCTTTGTTTAGTGGGGTTAATTCATCTATATCTAATAATTTGTAATAAGAAACAGTATTGCTATTTCTGTTATATTTTCTGCATGTCTTATTGTTTGTTTGTTCCCACTTGTATTTACCCCCTAGGTTTAATTGGCTTTTTGTAATTACACATTTTAATTATTTTCTCATTTTTTTCATGTATACTCAATAAAATTTTCTTTGTCTTTGCCACAGAAATTACACATAGCATTGTAAAGTTATAGCAAAAGTTTAAACTGCTACCAACTACAATTTTATTCAAAAGTCTCTAATCCTTTATACTGCCCCTTCATTTCATGATACTAATGTCTAAGTTATATCTATATATAATCTATATTAATTATTAAAGCTTTATAATTTTTAGTACTTTTAACTTTTAAAGCATATAGAAAAGTAAAAGTAGAGTTACAAACCCAAGATATAATAATACTTGTTTTTCCATTTGCCCATAAATTTGCTTTTACTAGAGAAGACATTTTTATCATGTGAATTTGAGTAACTGATTCCCATCCTTTAATAATGACTTCACATTTCTTTTAGAGCAAGCCAACTAGCAACAAAGTCTTTCTTATTTAGTTTATCTGATGATGTTTATCATGTCATAGATGTCTCTTTGTATCTCTTAATCAGAGATCCCTTACTCCAAGCATTGACAAATACAGAGTTCCCTTGAAATTTTCCTGAGTCTGCATGTTTCTTCTTGTAACTTTCCCCAAAAAATCAGTCCCCAGGCAGCATGCACATAAGTTAGAACATTGCAAATTTCACTCCTTCTTTTCTCTCTGGCTCTCCAGCTCCAAGGTAAAAGAAAAATGTGGAATAATATAGATTTTTATACTTGGGATTTTAATTTGTTCTTGTATCAAGCATGTCAACCACTTTGACAATGCAATGTGACAGACTTTGCTATCTGTAAAGGTCACTCAAGAATCTTACAGTCAAGTTACAAAAAAGAAATGAAAAAATAATTGATGTTTTAAATAAGCAAGTTATAATTTTGTGTTGGGCCACACTGATAGTTATCCCTGGCTGCACATGTCCATAGTCTATTGATTTTGCATACCTGAAAACTCCTTATTGTGTTTTAGAGACCACATATGATTAATTTAGTGAATTTCTAACTGTATGCATATTTCTCCTTTTGTAGAATTAGCACTTACACCTTCCCAGTCCTCCATTTTGGTAGTTAGAAGATTAGGTGAGTAGCAAAGTTCTGGCCTAAAATGAATATGAACACTCTCTTCAGGCCTAGTAGGAAAAGCCTGCAGCTCTCCATCGTGGTGAGTTCATAGTATAACACATTTTGATGTGCTTTGCACCCTGACTAGAGCATTCCTTATCACTGCCATCCAAATGCCTCTAAAGATAGTGTCCACACATTAAAAAGGTATAAAGCCGTTGTCCATCACTGTTACAGTGACTATATTTGTGATAACATAGTCTTAAGTATGGCATAACAGGGAGTCTAGTTCTGACAGGACTGAACGTAGAATAGACTTTGCAGATAGACTCCGCTCATGAAAAACACAAAAGTCAATGTAACGGAGCAAAATATGACGAACATATTCAGGTTAACCAACCCTAAATGGCTATCTTAAATGAACATCATATTTGGCATCATATTCTTTGCAGAAACAATTAAAATCTACTGCCTTTAAATCATGCTCCTTCAAAAGACGGGAGGAAAATATTGGTCAGGACTCTGATGGCAAACCGTGGCGAGGCTCAAAAATAAGATGATTAAGAAGGATTAATTCTGGTGGTAAGAGGAACCATGAAGATTAGTATAACAATCTGGTGTTTTTGTGATAAGTGATCCACTGTTATCCTTTCAAGAGTTACCAAAAAATTTCAGAGAAGCAGTCATAGGAAATCCATAGCATTTCAAAAAATGACAACCTTTCCAAAGTGTTATTCCAAAATTATTGGCAATGGGGGAAACAAGAGTGAGAGATGTCCTAATATGACCCTCTCTCCTTCCAGTCTGCCTGGGATCCCAAAGGACAGAACAAGCAGCAAATCAGAGGGCCCAGAGAGCCTGACATATTGCATGCAAGTGTTGGAGATAGTTTAGAACAGGGCGGAGACAATGTTCAAACAGCAGATACCCTACATAGGTAACTGGCAAAATCATTCTAAGGACTTCCTCCTCCTTTTCTTCTTCCTCCTCCTCTTCCATGGATGTGAATGATAATTACAGTAATAAATCTTTGGGGAAAATTACAACAAAATATTTATACAAGCAGAATGCCTATAAATAGAAAGTTGTCAGCAACGAAATGTTTTGCATAGACTATATATCAAGTATGTTGTTGATCCCCTGGAGACATTGTCAGCAGTAAAATAGTGACCTAAACAGACTCAATGTTAGCCAGTATGGCAAATACTGCTTGGGGTCTAGTCAGTAGGCATGTTGAGAATTACCATGTGGAAGCCCATATTGATCAGCTTACATGAGTAATTCAGAGAAACAAGTATCGTACACATTTCACATCTGAATGTATATTCTGTGAAAACTTTAATAGAAAGATAGCAGCCTACATGTTCTAAGGATATGCTTTTTAATAATTGTGACTGAAAATATTTCTTGGGGATGTACCTTACAAGTTTTCAGAGAACAAATTTGTAGCCAGTCAGCACAGGACAAGTCTGAGAACATGACTGGGGTGTGCATCCATCTGACAGCGCTGTCCCCATAGCTTTCTGTGAAACACTATCCAAGTTGTGGTTTCTGACATGGAACACGCGGAAATTTGAGTTTAGCTGGAGCCTTTTCGTCTCCCCTTTACCCCTCATATTTAGTAATCTGGAGCCTTCGTGTCCAGATAGAATTTCTTAAGTGGCTCTGAAGCTCAGTAGCCAAAGAGCGACAGGAAAGTTAATTAACTATTTTAGCCTTTTTTCTTTCCAATAAAAATATTCACTTATACTACAATGGGAATAATGATTTAAAAATGTAACACATGCACATAAAGAGGAATCAGAGATATTTGAGACATTTATCTCCCATGAGCAAAACTGGTATTACTGCTTGGCCATGTTACTCCTCTGGGGGAGAAAACATCTACATTCCCAGTCTTCTTCATATGTGTTCCTACCTCCCCAAAAGATCACGAAAAAGACCTTTGTTGAATAAATCAAGCTAAATTAACTAATTTTATCTTCAGATGTGCAGAGTAACAACAGAACAGAATCATAATAGTGTCTTTGAAAGGAAAGTATAAGAATGTATATTCCAAAATTAACATTATTATCAACCAAGAAAATGATTGATTAGAGTTTAATCAACAGAGTATATATGTTCATCTTCCCATCATTTTGAATCAATAGAAGATAGCAAAGTGGTAAGTGGTGGGGACAGAGGAAGACAGGGCTTCCTGTGCTCCTTTTGTGTTATAAAAATGTTTTTCTTCTTTGTCATTGAATAAATAGTAATTCTATGCCAGAGGGGCAAAAATTAAATGCTAATTTAGTAGTGGTCCTTTTTTGATATGAATTTCTTATATTTTCTATGTAACTAATAAATACAATATAGAAAAAAAACAAAGGAATCTCTAAAACTTATTATGAGCTTCAGTTCCAGGTAGAATACAGGTTTAGATTCTCAATTACCAGGATCTAAAAATATAAAGTATTGCAAAGCTCTTATTTCTTTGAGGTTCTATTATCAGAATTATTTTTGTTTTGCAAAAACGTGAATACAAAATTTTACATCTATTTTTTAGTAGCTGTTCTCCTTTTGAGATATCCTACAATCTTCCTTCCATTGCTTTGTGTGCATCTCACACCACCGATATGTCCATTAATCCTCATGGAAGAAATGCACATCTCTCTGATATCCAAGTTATTTCCTCAGAACTAGATGGAATCAAAATCATATTAAAGTCACGTTGTATAGCTAGTCCTTGTCATTTCTATTAAAGTAGTATGCGTTATTTGTGCAAATTACTTCTCTCATTATTGCGGCCAAATACCCACAAGATGCAACTTGAAAGGGGAAGGGTTTACTTTGTCTTCCAGCTTAGAAGGATGTAGTCCATCAGAGGCAGCAGCAGGATGGCACACTTCTAACAGGGTATATAGGAAAGCGGTTATGAAACCTTAAGGCCTGCCACCCCACCCCCACCTGGAAAAGTCACTTCTCCAGGAAGGCTCCTTCTAGATGTTCCACAACCTTGCAAAACAGTGCCACCAACTGGAGATCAAGCATTCATAAACACATGAGCTTAGAAAGGACACTCCACATTCAAATCACATTATTAATATCTTTCAATACCTTAATTTTTGTTAACGAAGTGGGAGGCAACTATTTTAGGTGTAAATGTCAACTTCTTGCTGAAATTGTTTCTCAAATATTTGATGTTGATAACTAAAAAGTGTGGTCATCAAAAGAAATTAGAATTTGAATTATGCACACAGAAAACCCACAGTAATTATTGTTTTCAATTAGAAAAATGTCAGTTAGAAGGACAGTGTCCATTTAAAGGTAAAACAAGTGGTTTTTTAAATGATTCTAGAACCTGGAAATTAAAAGGAAACAGGTTTTCTTCTAGTAGCTCAAAAAGGAGCAGAAATGGCAACACATTGATTTTACACTCCTGGCCTCTGTGTGAAACAATAAGAAAAGAAATTTCATAATGTCTAAGCAGCCGAGTTTGGAGTCATTTCTTACAGCCTCGAGAGGAAACAAATGTATCGATTTTGCCTGTCATTCTGGAATCCTGGAGAATCCTCTAGGAGATTCAGTGTTTAGGAAAAGGAGAATAATTAACAGGGAACTAAGAGCAATCGACAGGGTGCGTGGCCATGGATTCTCTTCCAGCTGTGGATGAATAGCCTCAAAAATGGTCAGGCTGACTCACAAAAACACTTTGAAAAATATTTTGAGAAGTATTGCCTAAAAGTTGAGACTTGCATTCTCTCCACTTCAAGGTCAAGAGTAGGCAAGGCTGGATACGTAATGAAAAATATTAGTAGAGTGTTCTTCTGCTTAGTTCCTATGCTTGTCTTACTTGGGGTTTCTGTTGCTGTGATGAAGCACCATGGCTGAAGCAAGCTGGTGAGGACAGAGTTTATGTGACTTACACTTCCACAGCACTGTTCATCATTGAAGGAAATCAGGGCAGGAACTCAAGCAGGGCAGGACCCTGGAGGAAGGAGCTGATGCAGAGGCCATGGAGGAGTGCTGCTTACTGACTTGCTCCCTATGGCTTGCTCAGTCTGCTTTCTTATAGAACCCAGGACCACCAGCCCAGGGATAGCACCACCCATAATGCAGTCCCCCAAAAATCACTAATGAAGAAAAATGCCCTACAGATTTGCCTATGGTCCAATCTTATGGAGTATTTTCTCAACTGAGATTCTCTTCTCTCCAATTACTCTGACTTGTGTCAAGTTATCATAAAACTAGCCAGCACACTGCTCTGTTTTGAAAGTTGTAGCACGTAAAAGAGCAGGATCCATATTGAGTTAGGTGACTGTTCCGTTGCCTTGTGTTCTTTAGGGATTGTACTTTATTATTAATCCTGGTTTCGTGGATCCTACAAAAGTCTTGACAATTGCCTCTCTTTGCCAGTACACCATCCCTATGAGACTTTCTGTGTAGCTACACCTATGCTACCACATTAAGCTCCCTTATTCCATGTGGTATCAACCTTTCCTAATCCATCTCTCTTATAACAATAGTAACAGATTCGGTGGCTGTCAAGGAATAATGTAAAAAATATTAGCCACGTTATTTTCATATATTTAAATAATAATCACATGCCTGTTTTATTTAATCTATGAGTAAAGGAAAATTTAAAAACCAGGATTTTACATTCAGAAAAGAACAATATTAAATAACTTTCCTATACTCGATGCCAAATAAGCGCTTTCTTACAAGGCAACATACCTGTTCATTTGGGGATCATTAACTGCAATGGAAAGAACATAATTAAATTTTATCTCTTGTACAACTTAAATTCTTGTCTATAGGGCTCCCTAATCCTCTTTAATTTTGCCATTGAATGCTACTCACGATTGAAGAAGTCATTGTACTTTTCACCATTCTGAGTTAGAAACTTTTCCTAACAAAGGGCAGACCAGTGAGGGCTTAACAGGGCTCCTCAGGCTTAGTCTCTGGCAGGACTCCCTGATGGAGAATCTGTGTGTTCAAGCACTCCCTTGAGTGTGAGTGTTTAGACATCAGGAAAACAAACTTTAACAGAGGGGATGCTAACTTTTACTTTACTGAGACAAGAATGAGACACCAAGGATGGGTGCTGGTATAGTGCCAGCCCGATTACTCAGCTTTATCTTGGGAGAATATAAATGAAGAGGGTATCTTATTGTACTAGATGAGGTTAAGCTCACTCATAAGTTTAGGAAAAAAAATCTCAAACAACATTAGTTTAGATCCTGATTTTTAAGAAGTTCCTATGAATCTGGGACCATTGGATTCTGACAGGACATTGTTCCATCACATTTGACTGTCACTCTCAGAGTAACAAGAGTTGCAGTGACAAGCAGTGTTTGTTTGTTTGTTTTCATTCTTAAATAAAATAAGCATCTAATATGTTGGAGTGAGGACTAGACTTAGAGGCTCTCTTTCTAAGGTCCCTTCTCTGTAAAACTAGATGACTTTGTTATTGTACAGTCAACTTCATGGAGCCACTAGTTTCAATGAAGTAAACCTTGCAAATGAAACTCAAGTTAACTAAGCCAGTCTGAAATAGAGTCTCCAGAATAATGAGAAACAAATGAGAGTAGGGAGCAGGCTACAACAGTCCAGTCTTGGGCACATGTCTTCATTTGGGAAATTGTGTTTTTATTCACATACATCTGAAGAACCCGATCATGAGAAAACAAATTTTAAGCTTCCAGAAATTGCTTTCATGTTCATAAATTTGGGATTGCAGCCTACTTTCTAGAGTTTTAATTACTACAGTATGATGTGGCCTTGTTCTACAGTAAACACATCTATAAGACTGTTTCCACCCTGGCATAGATTTGGGCTAAATTATACTGGGTTGTATGGTACAAAAACTTCTAAGTAGTTGTTTTATTTCTTGCATACTAACCTTGTATCAAACTCACTGTTACTATATTGAATAACACCATGTTCGTTTCAGTTCTCATTTTTAAGAAAGAAAAAAATGTTTTCTGTTTTCCTGAGTTTATTTACATGAGGTGAATTGTAAATACCTTCCAAACTATGCTCCTACACTTGTTCACTTGAGAAAGAACTGATCAGAGGAGAAGAAATAAGGTATTTTGTGTCTCTGGATATGTACCTTCTCATTTTAAATTTGTGAGTGGTTACTGTTTTCCTGAATAATTATTGGTGGAGTAGTTGGGAAAAAAACAGTTGTTTGCAGAGACTCGAATGGGACCTAGGCTTTAGAAGACTGACTTACTAAATAAAACTGAAGCAGACACTTTATGATATGATTTTTAAAGCTTAAACCACTGAGGTAAGACTTGGTCAATTCGTGGTGAAGAATGGCTTCTTCCTGTGAATATTATACCTGCAAGCATCTTCCTGTCACTATGTTTGTATCTGGAAACAGGAGCTTAGTCTTCCGGTATCATCATCCCTGTCATCACCATCACCATCAAATAATTATTCTCCCTATTTCTCAAAAGAAAATTCATGGTCATCTGTACTGACAACAGAGAAAGTATTGGTTTATTCTGTAATGTAATCTGTTGTACTAAGAATTTATGTTATTTTAAATAATAAAAAGGAAAAATGAGAATTCATGCAAAGGTATAAAGAACAGAGAACGTCCAAGAAAATGAGCCAATAGTTGCCATAATAAATTCAGCCTAGTAAGAAATACAGGGAAAACAATAAATAAAAAAAAATGTATAACTCTGGAGAATCCCTAAATAATGTGGAACAAAGGCTCAAACTATTCTACATAGGCAAGAATCTAACTGGAGGATTTGAGGCTATTTGAAAGAGGTTCCAAAGAGAAAACTTATAATAAATGAATACACAAGCACTGTTTTAAAGCAAAGTTGGTCTACATTTTTTGTTCACCTTTAATTACAATGTATATCTTAGTACCAGTTTTGGGTAAATAGCCACTTGAGCTAAAAAAGAGCATGTAATATCATATCAAGAGACTGTTAAACTTTTGGAAAGGGAAGGCAATAGGTTTTATTTTACCTTTATATTATTTATTTTATTATTACAGTATTATTATTACATTAAAATTATTTTTTAATATAAATTGTCTTATAAAAGTTAAACTGTATCCCTAGAAGAATCATTCTAATATACAAAGAGCTGATATTTAAGATTTGCCTGGGTACCCCAAAAGTCACTGTTTCCCATCTTCATCTCTTATTCTTGCTCACCATATGAGTCCACCAAAGAAAGAGTAAGTGTATCAACCCTGAGTGATCCTATTTAGCTAAATGTTTCACAGTGGATCAAAACAGTCTAGTGGGGAGCTATAGGCTTGCATTTACTGAGGATACTTCTACTCTGAGATTCCAGTGTGCAATTTCCTTCTTCCAGTGACTATACCACCTCTAAGGTCTTCAGAATTATTTCCTAGTTCTCAGAAGGTAGGAAAAAAAATCACACATAGACAAATTTCATGGTCCAGTATTTAAGGGCACTCTTCTCTCCATACTTTACAAGACAATACCTAATCATCTGCAAGAGATGGGACTTGTAGTCTAGAAAGAAAAACAAAGAGCTTAGGTAAACATCTGGCCAGACATATCAAAACTGTAGAATAGCTTCTTTCTCAAACATACGTATTTAACACATTTATATACGGTAATTTCAATTCCCAGCATGTAGACTGCAGAGTAAAATCCAAGAAGGAAAAATGTACCACCAGCAACTATATTATGTGACTGTGGCTGCTTAGGATGTCTCCTGTTCTTCCTTACATCTTTTTGTACTTACTGCACTCAGAATATAAAAGATGTATTTCATAAAAGGACATCTGGTTCTCCTTAATATCTAAATTATCAATTGTTATGCATCTATGTCATACCCTTGGGTGTTTACTTTGAAACAGGTTCAAGTAAAGTTCACTTTGAAAGAAAGCCATAATGACTTCATGCATTAATTAGCATATTCTAATCTTGAAAGCACTAAATGAATCATCACTTCGGCTTATTAGTCCTTTCAGGACCAGCCTTGCCACTGACTTGGCTGTATTTTTTTAATATCTGAGACTCATTGTTTCCAGCTGTGACACAGCAGTGATCCGAGGGTAGGTATGGTGGGTCATTATAATTCTCTAATGTGTAACAAACTTCAGTACTTCTGAAGCTTGCTAGTGACTCCAGCGAGAGGAATAAAATAAACCCCAGGAAGCTGCTGTTCAAAAACTCAGGCTCACAACTGAAGCATTGTTCCAACCCTGAGTGATCTAACTCATTTGAAAGAGTCATTTTCGGTTTTTCCACCAGTAGATCCATCGTTCTATGTTTTACCAAATTGAATGTGAACATACACTAATGCATGAGGACATCCACTAGCTAGAAGAGGAGACCCGATTTCAGAGTTGCTATATACATATTAGATTCTTTTCCTGTCAGTGAGACAAAATTCCTAACAACATCATCATGAGGGGAGGATCTATTTTAGCTCACAGTTTGAGGGGACCACCCATCATGGCATCATTGAAGGGAGCTCACGGCAACAGGAGCCATGGGGTAGATAACCACATTACATATATGTTCAGAGGGAGTTGAATGCTACCGCTCATTTCTCAGTCTCTGTCTCTCTCTGTCTCTCTGTCTCTCTCCCCTCTTTCTCTCCCTTTAGTCTGGACTCCATACTATGAAGTGATGCTGCCTATATTCAGAGTGGATTTTCCTACATCAATTAAGCTAATATAGAACCTTCCCCATAGATAAGACCAAAGAGTTATCTCCTTGGTGATTCTAGTTCCTATCCAATTGAAGGATGAATTAAATTTTGTTTAACTAATACTTAATATATTGGATGCTGCTGTTGAGTTCACTTAGAAACCCTGAGATCTAAAGGAAGAAGTAATCCCAAAATAAAAGAGGAAGTCCTGTCACCAGAAGAGAATCCAGGTTGTTGGGTTAGTGGGTCACCTTTGGCACTTATAATTAATGTAAATTTGATTTATCAAATGTGGAAAAGCTACTACCAAGAGGTGATGAAGAGTAATGATCTAATCAGCTACAGAGCAAGTGCTTGAGGGAGAAAAGCAAAGGCTTATTACCATCCCTATAATATAAAGGAGAGGTATATTTGAACCATTGAAAGAAGAAGTAATTGGGTTTTTTTTTTGAAGAGTCTGTGCTATGAAAGTAGAATTTTGAAGACAAATTGGAAAAGTTCCTATTACTGCATGATTTGGACACATAATCCAATTATAATTTGCAATGTTTAAAGAGCAAACAAACAAAAAAGATTTGTTATGATGAATAATTTTATTTCAACTTGATTGGCTTATTGCATGTTCAGATAAATGGTAAAATAATATTTTTATATGTGTCTGAGAGGGTGTTTCTGAGAAATTAGCATTTGAGACAGTGGATTTATTAAATACATGTCATCAATTTGAGTAGGCATTACCCAATCCACTGAAGGTAGAGAGAAAGCAGCAAAGGAATGATTCATTCATATTCTCTCACTCTTCCTTTCTCTTTCTCCTTCTCCCTTCCCCTCTCCCTCCTTCTGCACACCTTCCTCTTTCTCCTTCATCTGGAATATTGACTTCTTCTACCTCAGACAACAGAACACCAGCTTCTCTGACTGACTGAGTATATTCCAAATTTCTTGATACTCCAGCTTGTTCAAGGCAGAAAGTGAGGGATTTGGACCATATCACAGAAGCCAATTCCTACTATAATTTCTTCTCTATACTCTGACCAGCTGTGAGCTGTAGCACTACCACCCACTTTATAAAGAAAATTCTTTGGTTAGGTCTGAAAGTGTACAAATTTTGGCCAGATTTACAGTACTAGTAATATGTTTCTTCCAGGGAAGTGGGCCTTGAATATAATCAAGAAGCAGTTGGTTACTCCCATATCATTCCTGCCACTATAACACTGATGGGCATATCTTGTGAGTCTAGTCATTATCTAAGCACACAAGGTTCACAACTGGACAGAAGTGATGAGCCTTCTCCCAGCAGCCCACATAGCATCTTCTAGTACTGTGAAAGTTAGCTAGAAGACAAGAAACTTCCTAGTAAATACCATCTTAATTTTTCTATGTCCTGTGACCAAAGCATGTTGTATCTTTAGCAATATGGTCTTACCACTGCTCCTGGTGGACAAACAAGATCAATAATAAGGCTGTGTTATTAGGGAGGTTCCCAGAGCACTTCTGACCAACATGAGGTATTCTACATCTGGCATCAGTCTTTATGGCAACCAATGGCTTTTGGGAGGAACATAATCACCAGTGTAGAATAACTCCAATTAAACTATTAAACCCTTTTATATACTTAAACTTTATATATACATATATATAATTTATATATTTATATTACATTATATATAAATATGTTATATTAAATAATATATTATTTATATATATATTACATTACATATAAATATATAAATTATAGCTATATTGCATAAAATATGTATGTTATATATATGCCTCATATAAATATATATGAAGCTTTTAAAATAGGTTTTCAAATGCCGTTCTCAAGCATCATTAATGTTAATCATTTGTCTTCTCAACCTACCTCTACACTACTCTACCATCCCCTTCCCTAAAATTCACCTCTCCTTTTCATGTACCTATGTTTTATGTCTTTCTTAATATCTTTATTCCTTCTCTCTTACTATCAATGTGCCCTTTTAGTTTCCTGGCTTCTACAAGTATTCAAAGCTAAACACTCAAAACTAAAGATCCTACTCTAAGATCTACATGTTAGTGAAAATATACCTAGTTTGTCCTTCAGGGTCTGGTTTGCCTTACTTAGATAATTTTTTTTCCATTTCTACATATTTAACTGCAAAATTCATAATTTTACTTTTATTTACAGCTGAAAAATTCCATTGCCAGCATTAGAACTTTGGAAGACACACACACACACACACACACACACACACACACACACACACAATTTCATGGCTTTTTCTAAATAGCCCAGACTAATAAACTTGGTTGTAATTGAATCAACATTTTCTAACATAATTTTTGCCTTGACTCAGTTCCAAGGAAAGTCCATTGAAGGCAGAGGAAGCATGGTAGCAGAAACATCAGGCTGCTGGTTACATTACATCTGCAGCCAGGAAGCAGAGAGCAATGAATGTTGATGCTCAGCTAACTTTCTCCTTGATTCCATTTGGGACTCCAGTTCACATAATGGTGTAGGCTACAATTTAAGTGAGTTCTCCCAACTTCTCCAATCTCTCGTAGGCATGTAAGGAGGCTAACCGAGGCTAGATAATCCCTCACAAGCATATTCAGACCTTTGTTTCCAAGGTGATTCTAAATTCTGTCGAGTTGACAGTCAATACTACCTATCATAATTACTAATGCGACACGTAAGCATATCACTTTAAGATACAACCTTTTATACTTTGCCCTCACTGACTCACATTCATTCCAGTGTCCAAAGCCACCATAGTTTTTCACAAGTCCAACATTGTTTAGAAGCTCAAAGCCCAAGTCTCATCTAAGACTCAAGGCAATATCTTAACTGGGTATCCCTATAAAATTAGGAAGTTTCATCTCTCTAACACAAAAATAGCAAATAAGCATTCCCATTCTAAAAAAGAACAATGGCTGAAGCTTTTGTCAGTGGATATCTGATGACCTTGTGTCACCAAAACTCTGATATTTCCATTGCAGCACAGGCTTCACCTTCAGTGTTTTGTCTCTCAAGGTCTTCTAGCAGGAACCCCAACCTTTCCACAGTTTTCCAGTCCTCTGTGACTCCCAAAAACTGAGGATCAAGAATAATGATCTCTTTAATCTTACATCTTTCCTGTTCGACAGGATGACACTGCCGATTCTGCTGCCAGTTCAGAGGGAGGTTGACCCACTTTCATCAACTCCAGATGGATCCTGGCCCCTTGGACCACAGTATTATCAGCCTTTGTGTACTTTCCAGCTGGACCTGGGAAAAAAACTTACTGGAAGGCTGTTTCCAAGCAGGAAGCCCATTAACCTGCAACTTGGTATAAGCTCATTTTCTAAAAAATTTGCATTATTGTAAGTTGAGAGTCTTGCCCTTTTGAGTATGTGGCAGAGTATCAAGGATGTGACTACTCAAAATGTATTTTATTACAAGCATAATGTCTTTATTTTCAATCAAAATTTTCTAATGGCTGATTATTCCTATCTTTAAAGAGCAATTAAAATGTTAAAACATGTACATAGCCGATGTGAATTTTGTGTGTGTATGAGTGTGTGGTAGGGTTAGAATATTGAATGTAAAATAAGTACTTCAAAGTAGCAGATAATTTGAAATATTTTGTTGTGAAGTTCATTCTGAACTGTTTTGTCAGGTTTTGTAAATATTATGAGTTTTTCCTTTTAAGTTATCTTAGCCACCATATGGCAATGTGGCTTTTTTACTTGAGAATTTCACAAACTTCCAGTTCATGTCAATCAGTCTAATGAAAACTGGGCCACAAAGAGTTTCAGCATTTAGAAATAGTGACCAAAGCTCGTACTTTTTGAAAAGCACAGTTGGCCTTCTCTGTGTGCTGAGGAGATTTATACAAGCAAAATAAAGTATTCAAATTTAAAAAAGAAAAGGCAGTCTTTAGAAAAGGATGATTTCTCTAATTTCTGTGATAATCACAATTTAGGATGAGTAGCAGAAAGAGATTGACATAAAGCTGGAATATGACTTTGCCCAACAATTAGTAAATATACGGGGAAATATAAAATGGCTAGCTTATGTGGCTAATCTCTTTTGTTTCATTATTTCATACTGGAGACTTTGTGTGCCTTCCCTAACAGGTCGCCACCCTATCCTATGACTCATGTTATTACATACATCATATGTCTCTTGCTTTAAAATCACTAACTTGTCTGAATATGCATTTTGTAGAGACAAACACCTATGTGAGTGTCAGACCCTAAGCAATCCTTGTTAAATAAATGAATGAACTAATTAAAATGCAACTAAGAGATTCATGCTATTGGAATTAGTCAGTCTAATCCAATAATGATCTACATTATTTGAGCAACATACCCTGGAAAGACTGTTTTAAAATCATCTTTTCTGCAATCCAAGCATTAAAGAGGCAGAAGCAAGAAGATCATGAGTTCTATACCAACTTGTGGTATATAACAAGATGCTATTTTTTTTAAGTCTTTTCTACTTCTTCCCCATAAAGCCTAAAATTTTGTTATTAAAAACTTTTCTACACATAGCACCATCTGATCCAATAAAATTTGAAAGCCAAAAAGCAAAACTATCTTTAGGACAATATGAGGTCTTATGAAATAAAAATCTACCCAGGTAGAATCTGTTCTGCCATCTAAAAAAAATAAAGCTGCAAAGAAAAGAGTAAAAGAAGTATAAAGGCAAAGAGGGGAGGGGAGGGAGGAGAGAGACAAGGCTTGCCAGATGTGTACAGCACTCAAGCACTCACAAAGGATGACCACCCTGGTGATGGTGCTCCCAGTAAGGCCTGTGATGGCTGACACTTAACTGACCTCCAGAAGAAGCTATTTCAAGTAGAGGGTGCTGAGGACAAATGTGTCCTTCATTAATTGTCCTTTGTTCCAATTGATGTACTGATTTTATATGTTTAAAAAAACCTCTCACATATACTCATCTCAGTTTCTCAGGAAGACTGCAGAAAAGTTGCTCTTTGTACTAAAAACTATAAGAAAAACAATTTAGAAGAAATCTGCCTTTTAGTAATTAGCATTTACTTGGAAAGTACTCCCATAGGCAAGTAGCTCTTTCTTCTGTCTGTTTTGATACTGCACTAAGAACTCAGAGTAAGTATTGAATATTTCAATGAAACAAAACAAGCCTTTCCTTTCCAAATAGGCAGGTGCATAATAAAATATGAAAGCTGGCCATTTCATATAATATATGAATGCTGGAACCATTCACTTAGGATGGTGGCAGATCCTCTGGTGCCAAATTTATGGATAGTTGTGAGTTTCTCTGTGGGTTCTGGGAATCAAACTCTGGTTTGTGCAGTTTGAACAGTAAGTTCTCTTAATCAATGAGTCATCCTTCCAGTCTGCTATGGTTTGAATGAGAATTCCCCCCATAGGCTCATGTATTTGAATACTTGGTCCCCATTGGGCAGAATGGTTTGGGAAGAATTAGGAGATGTGTTTTCGTTGGAAGAGGTATGTCACTAACAGCAGGCCTTGAGGCTTAAAAAGCCCATACATTTATTCTCTCCCTCTTCCTCTCTTCCTCCCTCTCTTTCTCTCTCTCTCCCTCCCTCCCTCCCTCTCCCTCCCTCCCTCTCTCCCTCTCTCTCTCTCTCTCTCTCTCTCTCTCTCTCTCTCTCTCTCTCTCTCTCTCTCTCTCTCTCCACCTCTCTGTCTTTCTGTCTCTCTCTCCTCTGTTCCTTGGTTGTATTTCACAAGATGTGAGCTCTCAGCTATTGCTCACTACCTGCTGCCATGTTCCCCACCATTATGACCATTGACCCAAACACTCTGAAACTATATGCCCGAAATAAACAGTTTCTTTTATAAGTTGTCTTAGTCATGTTGTATTCTCACAGCAATAGAAAAATAACTAAGACACAAACTCAAGAGCTCTTGATTTTATAGAGTTTTGTTCTTCATTGATACGGATAATAAAGTTGTGTCGTATACTATAATTCCCCCATAGCAGTTATAAATACCATTATGTTGATCAGGACATGGTAACTTAACTACAGGTAATAAACTGTTGACCCCAAATGTTTAGAAGATGCTAAGTGGAAGGAGGGCAGAGTAGAAAGTGAAAAGTAGGAGTAAAAGACCTCACAGTTATTAATTTTTCTCAGCTGTTAGATCAAAAATGTTGTAGAAGGTTCTGTAGTTTCCCATTCAAGTTTGTTGCTCAGTTTCCAAAGTCCATGTTAAAACAGTATCTGATCCAGTGCATTTAAAGCAATGAGGACATATTGGAAGAATGAGAGCAAGGAAACAATAAGGCATAGTGTTTAATTTTCAGTCATGGACATCCTGGAAATTCACAAGATTAATTATCGTGACATACATCTGGTAAAAAGGCAGGTTATCAGCTTTCTATCAGTACAGTTATCCCAGAGACTGATACAAACATATTTTGATTCTTCAGAAATCAGGATTTAAATCAAGGAAAAATGAAAAACAAAGAACAACTAGTAACTAAAAATTTGGACAAAATCAGATGAAAGAGTTATTTTAGAACTTTATTTAGAATTCTGTTATAGGGGGAAAATACTGCCACATTATCTTTCTATTGTGGATTCCTCTGACTAGTTTGAATATTCACTTTTTGAAATAAATAAGAGGCATATATATTTTATTTACATATAAATTATTATGGAAATTCAAGAACGAAAGCTAGCATTGTATTCAATTTTCTTAGCATATTGTTTGGCTTCAGATTTTTTGCGTGGTTATGGTGAGTTTACTCCCATAATGTTGTCAGTGAGACAGAAATGATATATTAATGTGATCATATCACTAAATTCAATAAAATAATTCAAAAAATAATATCAACTGTGTAGAAAAACAAGTCAAATAAGGAGCATTAATCATGCCTTATAATAATTTAATATTTTTTCAAACCATTTGATCTAGTTAAATAGCATACAATTTATTGAGGACTTAGACTTTTGTGTTAATTATTTTTTGTATAGTCTT
Source organism: Cricetomys ansorgei (assembly GCA_026225945.1). NCBI lineage: Eukaryota > Metazoa > Chordata > Mammalia > Rodentia > Nesomyidae > Cricetomys > Cricetomys ansorgei. The sequence goes on from JAMJFZ010000107.1 coordinate 2,229,939, forward strand.
AATATGTCATCAGACAAAGTTCATGTCAGTGTGAAACTTAAGGTCCAAGAAGATGAATCATTATGTGAAAGAAATGCTATACTAAAATTCTATGATTCTTAGAACACCTTGGCCTCAGAAAGAGCAAAAAAATTCTGTGGAATCTATTTATGATGGCACTATTATTTGAAATTTGCATTCCATATCTGAGGTTCAACGTGGTCAAGCTCTTAGAAACACATTGAAAATGCTCACATTCAAGAATACATTTCTCCTGAATCCCATGAATGTGAGCAGTGTTTTAGGGGGATTTTTGCTTATATACATATTCAGATCCTGTCAATTGGGGCAAGGTAGACACTTCAGAAAATCTATTGCTTACTCAGTTTCTTAATATGGCATGCCTGTTTTTAAAAGGAAACAGACATCCAAACTATTTTCATAATTTCTTTTTATAACTATTATGATTAGTTGCATCCGATTTATTACAGAAAGTGTCTTCATTTCCTTAAAATATAATACATGTCCCTGCCCTTCTTGCATTAATCAAATCTTTCTAATCCAGAACTTACTGGTCTAAATATGCTTGCACTTTCTAAGACGTTTCAACTTCCTGGCAAAGCTCTTGTATACTTGGTTATAGGTTTCATTACTTTATTTATATTAATTTATATTTAAACTAAGTTAGCATGGGAAATCACTGCTGTATGAACCAGTCCATTTCCCTTTGGTTTGGCTAAAATGAACAGACTAATAGGTTACTTGCAAAATTTCTGTTGCAAATTCTAGCATTTAAGTCATATATATTCCACTATTTGCATGATCACCAGAATTATCATTTAGAAGCTCAATTTTACTACAAAGCCACCTCAGAATTATTTTTTATAATTAAAAGCATCAGTCATCTACAGCTCTAAATGCTCTCATTGTTCGGAGATTCTGTTCTAGTCCCACTTTTACTTTACTAACTCCCTGCCGAGTACTCTCCCAGCCCTCACTACTCCGGGTTATGGACCTATGATCTGTAGTTTCTAATACAGCTTCCAGCATCTGACCTTCAACTCCATGAATGCCAGTCCACCCTTATGTAACACGCAAGCTTCAGTTATTTTTCTTGCCTTCAGAAAGCATCTTAGATATAGAAATTCTTCCATGTGTGGTAAACTCCCAAAACTTGTTCAAATGGGAATAAATTGGCAAACTAATTTGGAGAAAACACAAAGTACATCAAGACAGCAGAGAAAGTGAAGACATACCGTGTCCTGGAGCCCTGGTGGTAGACAGCTGTAAGCATGCACTAGCAACAAATGCTTGTGTCATGAGGGGACCAACAAGGTCCTTCAGGTGTCACGCGAGTAGTTACCGGGAAGAGTGGATAGAGAGGTTTAAGAGATTGATATGGTCGAAGAAAAATTTCAGTATGTTAAGTAACAAAGGCAAGTAACTAAAACAGAAGCCCACCCACATGAAAAAACATTTTAAAGAATATAAATAGATGCATTATAAAGAAACCTTGTTAAAGAACATATGGAAAACTAAGAAACCCAGATGAATGACAATAGAAAATCTTCTAAATTGCTGCTATTGGAGTCCTTCCACATGAAAAGAAAATGGCCATAGTCTCATTAGAAAATGAGAAAGATAAAACATCAACTATCAAGTCAAGAAACAAGTAAAGCAAGCATCTTCCTTACCATAAAAGGAAGGCAAACATCGAAAGACCATTGAAATTCATCTTGTACTGTCTGCAATTTTCTTGCTATAGGCCAAGAACTGACACGTAGCGAGTACCCAATGACTACTGAGTGATTGAATGAAGAGCCATCTGTGGATGACGTCAGTGGGGCTGCAAAGCAGGATGCTGACCCTTGTGATACTAACCATCTTCCCAGTATATGTAATTACTGAATGAAAGCAGGAAAGCATAGGGAACATCTTCAGGAAAAGAACAACTGCGTTTATCCAGCAAATAAGATGCTTATTAGAAGTAGGCAGGAAGTTTCACAAAACCAGTGGAAATATGAGGATGACCTTCTTTTTCTGAACCCTAGAAGGAGGTGAGTAACAGTGTAAGTTTCAGAGGCTTTATCACATGCACTTTATCCAGAAGTAACCTAACTTCCTATACCATACACATATTATGCTAAGGCAGTTGAGTCCACACTTGAATGAATGTAAGTTCCCCCCTTCCTGCCTCCTTTAGCCCCAGTCCTAGACAGTCATGGATATCTTGATCTATGAATAACATAGAGATAAACCCCAAATCCCACTGCTATGCAAATCATAAAGCATGTACAAGCTTTCTGGGGCTGAATTTCTAAAATAAAGCCAAAGTAAATGATGGTTCAATAAAAATTGTTTTTATAGCTAAAAAACCTAAACTGATAATCTTATTCTTTATTAAAATATTTTATTAATTTAACTGAGTGTGAGGAGGTATGTGCATATGAGTGCAGGCATGTGTGGAACTAAGAGGTGTTGGATCCCTCTAGAGCTGGAGTTATAGGTGGCTGTGAGCTGCCTGAAATGGTTCTTGAATTCAAACTCAGGTCCTCTGCGGGAGTAGTATATGCTTTTAATTGCTGGGCAATTTCTCAAGCCCCAGTAATAATATTCTAAGAAATGAGACATTGATTTCTCTCTTGTTTTGAAAAAAAAATCATCAGGAACTCAGGATCCTGTTGCCTTGACTCCGTCAGTCTCTGCATGTGGCTTTCCTCCCATAATCCAGTGTAGCTGCTAAGGCTGTGGCCGCTGTGCGGGCACCTTGACCAAGACATGGAATACCTGTCTAAGTCATATGCAGCATCTTATTTGCAATCAACTAGCAGAAGTCCAATCATTAAAATGTAACTCGCTCCACAAATCTAGAAAGTGAGCATTTAATCTAGGCAATCGGAATTGCATCTAGGAATGATGAGTTCTGGTGAACACGAAGAAAGAGAATATGGATAGTTTGTCATATTCAGTAGCCACAACTGTGGGACTCTGTACAAGGTGTTTAGGCTTCTATTTTTTCTAGAACTTTCCAAAAGACAGCTGGACTTGCTCTGTCACATGCTTGCTGGTGTCAATCTGCTAAGGCTCATTCTGCATCTTGCTATTGTCAACACCAACTTGTGCAAATGGGAGTCTTGATTTTATAGCTAGAGGAGCTCCAATTATGTCTTCTCTAGAAAACTAAAATGTGACTATCTGAGGTCATTTTATTCTTATTGTAATCACTACATTTTGGATGGGAAATTAAGGCACAGATTTTAATATACACAAAAGTGGATTTCTTCCAAATAATCCCCAGTGTGCCTGCATTCTCTTTCTTGGTGAGCAAGCAGCCTTCTGAGTGTCAGAGATCATCAATCACTGACCACATTTAGCCCAACATGTCCTTTCTGTTATTTTGGTTTGTTTTTACCTATTTTGTTAGATGGTTTAGCTTGTTTGTTTGTTTAGTTGTTTTGACGTATTGATTCAGCATGCTTGCTTGCTTGCTTGCTTTGTTTTATTTTTTATGTTCTTGTTGGTTTTTTTTTTTTTTTTTTTTGCTTGTTTTGAGTCAGGGCTTCATGATACCAGGTTGATCTGTTAGTCAGCCAGGACTGACCTTGAACTACCAACGCCTTTCCTTATACCTCTAGAACGCTTGGATCACAGGCATCACCACCACACTCACCCCAGTTTGCTTTTCTATATAAAACTTTATTAGATGCCAAAGATGGAGGAACTGTCAAAGCAGCTGAGTTGTAGAGCATTTGCCTGGTGCCTGTGAGGTTCTGGAGTCAATCCCCAGACCCTCTTTCTCCAAAGAAAATTAGTGTTAGAACACAAACAAACCCACTTGCCTATGTATTGTCTGTGACTATTTTTGACATACAAATGTAATCAACTGTGATAGACTCAGTCTGGCTTAGAAACCTAAAGTACAGTCTTTCAGAGAAAGCTCATCAATTACTGACTTCATATTCTGAAGCTAGAACCAATGTGGAAATGAACTGGTGTGTGGGTTCCTAACTTTCACCCTCCAAGAAATACAGTGCTCTGTTTTCCACAAAATGTCTTTTGCCCTTTAAAAAGTGTACCTATCAACAATGTTTATCAATTAAATAAGTACTGCATGTAATTGCACTGAAGCAGAATACTTACTTGGCAAAAGGCTATCTGTAAGAGCACACTGAGCTACTATTATGGCTGTGAAAGGTAAAGCTTTATTCAGAGTGTTTACCTTAAGGGAGATCCAAAAATTGACTCCAATTAATTAAAATATAAAGGGGGACTGGCAAGACAGCTCAGTTGTAAAGTGCATGCTACCCGAACATGAAGGCTTGAGTTTGATCCTCAGAACTCATTTAAAAAAAAAAAAGCCATACATGGCAGGAGGCACTGTAATCAATACAGAGGAGGCAGTGGCATGCAACTCCCTGAGGTTCGCTGATCAGCTAAACTAACCTAGTGGGTGAGCCCCAGAACACAATGAAAGAGTTTGTCTTAAAATAAAATAAAATAAAATAAAATAAAATAAAATAAAATAAAATAAAATAAAATAAAAACAATGAAGCTGGCTCCTATGGAACAATACCCTAGAATCAAAATCCACAGAACAGGGACAAAGAAGTCATTACCTGTGAGAGTCAACAGTGTCTAAGGTCCAAGAGTTCTTGCACCTATTTTCCTGACTGTACCACAGGATGAGAAACCAAGAATTAATGAATAGACCTACTATCTACTGCCTCACCAACCCTACAGATGAATAAAGACATGGATTCCTCAGCAGACACCCATCTTTAAGAGGTCGGGTGAGTCCAAACCTTTCACAAGATCATTTTTTTAAAGACCAGAAAATATTTTAAAACATTAATGTAAATTCAATTTGTTTCCATACCCAACTTTCTTTTTTTTTTCTTTCTAAATTTCTAAGACACACTGAAAAAAATGCAGCATTCTTAATCATTCCCAGAAAATACATTACGGAGATATTTGAGTTCCGCAAAGAATTCCAGCAATCCTCTGACACTGTCAGTTCCCTTGTCAACATGGCATTTTCTTTCGAGATTTACCTCTTTGCTGAGGTCACTGCTGTCAGTGTGGTCTCCTTCCCCATGGCGGGCTGACTCGCAGAACCAACTGCTCAAGTTACCACGATTGCTGCCAGAGCTGTGTGATCTCCACACACAAGCAACTTTGGATGCATTTTTCCCTTGTAACAGGAGTAAGCCTTATACAAGTCGGAATGGGAGCCGGCCACACAGAATCCTTGGCAAAGAGATTTCAGAATCAAACTATTCTCCTTGCTTCGGATGCATTAGGGAGTTATTGTTTAGTTGCTTGTTTGCTTTCTTAAAAAGTAAATGTTAGAAAGTTGATAAACATTACAGAAAGCCCTTTCTTATCCATCTGTCTGTTGAGTGGAGCACTGTTATAACTTGCTGTCTCTCTTTACTCTGCTGTCATCCTTTCTGTGTGGAATCTTTGTAATTTCACACAATCAGATTTGTCAGTGGATAGATGTTCCTTCAGCCAGAGTATCTGGAATCCTTTGCAGAAATTCCTTGCTAATGGTTATATTTTTAGATGTTTTTCCACAGGTTTCCTCTAACACAGTGGTCCTCAACCTTCCTAATGCTTCAACCCTTGAATACATACAGTTCCTCATGTTGTACTGACACGTGAACCATAAAATTATTTTCATTGCTACTCCATAACTGTAATTTTGCTACTGTTGTGAATCATAGTATAAATACCTTATATGCAGATAATCTTAGGCAACCCCTGTGAAAGGGGCCTTAAACCTCCACAGGGGTCCTAACCCACAGGATGTGGACCACTACATCTGTTCCAGAATTACAGGTCTCCCTTTAAGGCACTGGATCCATTTTTAATGTATTTTTGTGTAGAGTGAAAGGTGGGGATCAAGTTTCAGTCTACATGAACATCCGGTTTTCCCAAAATCATTTGTTGAGAAGGCTTTTCATTTTTAGCTTTAAACCATTCTGATCAAAACATAAGAGAGTTTTCAATTTTTTCTATTCAGTAAAGATTTGCCTTGTATCGCAAATGTGTGTGTGTGTGTGTGTGTGTGTGTGTGTGTGTGTGTCCTGTTGATGGGGTAATGTAATCATCCACTATTTCTGTGTTGCAGGTATTCTGTGACTTTATATCCAGTAACATTTGTTTCACAGTACACATTCAAAACTGCAATGTCCTCATAATTCATTGTTCTCTTAGTATTTAATGACCTTTGTCTCTTCTGGCTAATTTTGTTTTGAAGTCTACTTTGTCAGATAGCTTTGTAGCTATATTTGCTTGCTTTTCCAGGTCTGTTTGCTTGGTTAGAATGCCTTTTTTCCCTCCTTTCAGTGTTAGATTATGTTTGTCTTTGACAGTGAGGATTGTTATTTTCAAACAGTAGATGCTATCTATGCTCCTGGTTTTTAATCCAATCTTCTGGTCTTACTTTTTATTGAGACTTGGGAAAGTTAGTATTCAGTTATTACTCAATGATACTTATTAATTCTTGTCATTTTGCTGATATAGTTGTATTTTGACCAGAAGAAGCTGTTGATTCAAGTTCAAAAGTCATTTATTCTTTTTGTCTAATTCAAACACCGGTTCTTAGCCCTGGAGCCTTAGAATGTTTTAGCCTTTTTGCAATCTAGGTTTAAGCCTAGAACTGGAAGGCTTCAGCCTCCTTACAATCTGGAAATTTTAAGCTTTCATACAATAATGTTTCAGCCTCTGAGACTTACTGCTGACCGAGCCACTCTGACTAGCTCCTGCTGAACTCTGACTCTTCTCATTCAACTCACTTGCTGTTCTGGCTCAAGCTCTTCTCCAGTCTGACTGTTTCAAACTTGTCTTCTGAGCCAGTTTTCTGTTTTCCACTGAACTCTTCTGACTCTGACTTACTCTGGCTAATTCTCTGACCATCTCAGACTGAACTGCTCTGCTGGGCTTCAAATTGACTCACTATTCCTGTCTGATAATAACTTCTTCTGCTGAGCTGCCTTTTTGTCTCTCCTTGAGCTCCCACTACTCCATATTCCCTCAGACAGTCTCTCTGCTCCTCTGCCTTATCCTTAGTCAGACAGCTTCATTGTCTCTGTGTTTTGTCTGCTGCCTGTTTCAGACTGCTCACCTCATACTGTCTGTTGTAACTGCTTGCTGTAACTGACTCTGGTCTGATGTGAGAGCCCACTTTTATACCATGAGGGATAGGCATGTCCTCACTCTGACTCACTCTGTTAACTCTTCCTCTAATCAGTCACTTTGTCTGTTCTTCACTCTGACATATCTCAGATGTCACTTCCAATATGACACTGACTCCTTTTGAGCTCTGCCTCCTGTATCTGCTTCCACACTTCGATTCTGTTTTAGGTATTAAAGGTATGGACCACCACTGCCTTCTGAATACTGGGATTAAAGGTGCTTGCTACCACTGCTTTCTGAATACTGGGATTAAAAAGACGTACCAACATTCTTAAAATCTTTCTACATTCCATCTGGACCACACAGGACTCTGAATATGATTCCTTCATCTAGATCGCTGGACTATAGACCCTTCCTAGCTTTCACACAGGCCTATTCCTCTACAAACTTGTACTTTCCTAATTTTCATTTGCTTCTCTATTGTTCTAACCCAGCTTATTCTTTCCTGTGATTTCATGGGTATGTGATTTTTTTTCAGTGTAAGATTCCTTTGTGTATCTTCTATAGTTCTGACTTAGCTTGTATTAATCAGAATTGAAAGATTTTATTCTCTCTCCTTTATGATTAGATAATAGTTTGGGTTTATAGTTATTGATTCTCAGAGCTTAAAATGCACTATTCCACACCCTGATTGCTCTTAGAGTTTCTCTATAAAAATATGCTGTTATTCTGATGGGTTACCCTTTATATGTACTTGGCATTTCACACCTGAAGCTTTTAATACTCTTTCTCTGTTCTATGCATTCAATGTTTTTACTAAAACATAACATAGGTAACTGTTTGTTATCTTGTCTGTTTGGCATCCTAAATGTTTCCAATATCTAGATAATCATTACTTTCTCCAGAATTGAAGAATTTTATACAATTTTATTGCATGTATTTTTAATACCTTTAGTATGTATTTCTCATTTCTCTATGCCTATAATTTATACATTGAGCTTTTTAATTGTTTTTCGTAATTCTCAAGTACTTTGTTTATATTTTGCTATATTTTGATTTATCATTTTCTGGAAGTTCTCATTTATCTATTTGTCATCACCCTGATAAGTTTTTTTTGGTTGATCCATTTTATTGATGAGTCCCTTTACTGAGATTTCTTTATTGACTATTGAACTCTTCACATTTTAATATTTTTAGTATTTCTGTCTCTTGTTTCTTTTCTTATTCTATCAAATCCTCCTTACTCCAGTCAGCTGTTTGCTGTATTCACCATAAATTGCTACAGAATCTTGTATACTTTTTATATTTTATTGAACATTCTTATGATTGTTCTTTTGAATTCTCTAAGACTTTTTGACTTCAGTGTTATTGATATTCATTGTTGTAGAAATGCTAATTTGTTGAAGAATCGAGTTGTCCTAGTTTTTCATGCCTTTTGTTATATTTTTACCAACCAGAAGTGGCTGTATTCCATTTTGCTAAAAGGAAGGTCAGAGACCATAAAAAGTGTGAATAGCAAGGTGAAGATTACAGACCCATAACGTGGCCTTTAATAAAACACACATTTCCTCCTTCCACATCATTGCCACTCTTAGCTTCTTTCCTTCACTTTCACCTAGCTGCTTCCTAAATATCTTCAGACTTTGCTTAACATACCATTTCATGTTATCCTTTCATGATTATTGTATTAAAGTTGATTCCCCCATTTTCCATGATATGTCAATAGTTTAACAGCTTACTTGGAAAATAATTGATATACCATACCATTTATTTGAAATGTATAAGTAGATTTTAGTATATTTATAGATTTGGAAAGTCTTACCATAATCTAATGTTAGAATATTCCCAAAACAAAGGCTGATTTACTAGCAGCCATGCCCATCCCTTTCTGCATCAATACTAAGCAACTGGCCACCGACTTTCTAGTCCTACATATTTACCTACTGTGGACATCAAGTAGAATCCTATTGGTGTTGGGTTTTGAAATTATCCTCTTTCACTTAGCATATTTTAAGCTTTAACCACATTGTCACATGTATCAGCACTTTTATTCACTGGTAAATAGCATTCCATTTTATAAACATTCCCCATTTTGTTCATTAACCCATCATTCAATAGGCCTTTGGATTGGTCCTGGTTTAGAGTTGTTAACTCTAACATCTAATGATGTTGTGAACATTTATGAACAAACTTTTACATTTCATATTTTCAGTTCTCATAGATATAGCCAGAGGGTTATAATTGTAGAGTTCCATCATGACACAATGTTTAATACTGTGAAGAACTATCAACCATTTGTCAGAGTATCTACACTGTTTTCACTCTTTTTGCCCATGTCTGAGGGCTCCCCAAGTAGAATAGGTTTTGAGATCTGCTGCACAGGAGAGAAACTATGGTCAATAATAATACTTTACCAGTTTCAAAATACCTAAGAGAGTAAATTTCAAATAGTTCACTATTAGATGGACACATAAGCAAAATGATAAATATGTCAATCGACTTGATTTAACATTGTATATGTGTGCTAAAACAACACATTGAATACCATAAATGAATGCACCCGTGGTTTGTCAATCAAAACTAATATTAGTATTAAAAGCTGTTTTACATTTTTAAAGAAACCACATCTTAATATCAAGTATTAAAAAATACATCTATTTTCTTGCAGGTTACTTTTAGAGTTGGTTGTAAAGTATACACTAGATTTCTATATTCTCTTTTTGTCATGTGACAGCACCATTTTGTAAATACTACTCCTCTTTTTTCCCCACTATTCCATCAAAGTAAGTCAACTAGCCAAATGCAAGAGCTCACTTCTGACTCTAATATAATCATCTACATGTATGCCTTTATGTTAATACCAAACTTCTGATTGTTGTAGCTTCACAATATATTCAAGCTGAGTTAAGAGCCTTTGCATTCCTTTGCTTCCTTTTCAAAACTGTGTTTGTCATACCTGGTTCATATCTGCCCCTTCAAGCCTTGGTGAACACATGTTCTTGATTTTCTTGGTTCTTAACTGAAATATAATTTTTATATCTTTTCTAAATGCCAGACCATTCATCCCTTTGTTGGAAACTATGGTGCTCATCCCAATTACTCTCTGCTGATAATCAACGTGAGCCCTAACAGCAACTGGAAATTGAGGATAGAATGCAAAAGAGTGTGAAATGACAGATTGAGGTTACCCTAACATTTTTGGATAGGATGTTGTGGGAATGTAGTGCCTGTACAGTGATAATTGGATCATAAATCTCAGAATAAATTTCCAAAATAGTTCCCTTGTGTTTTTCTTTTCCTCGTGTAGACTGAGTAGATTGTGTTGAGTAAGTCAGCTCATTTTCTCCGACTCTTCCAAAATGAAATAAATCTGTTCTGTTTCTCAAGGATTTTGTTGTAGATCTTGCCTTTGACCTTTTGTAGTCAGTATTTATGAGGCTTCTGGACCAGCGATTAGGCACTTCATGCTTTAATTATTCATAAAAAGGAAACAAAGGAGCCAGGGTAGGATATTAGCCTCTTTAAGTGACATGACTGAATGGAGCACACCTACAAGACATTGAATTTCTATGTCTTGACACTTTTGAATGAGACTTCATTGAGAGCAGAGAGCTTTGTAGGTTTGTATTTAGGCTGAGAATGATTAAAGAATCTTGAATCAAGTGTAGTTGACAGACTTATGAGGAGAAGAACACCATTCTGACAATAAAGACAGATTTTGAATAGATTCATCTCCAAACCAAAGAACACCAAGGTTGAAATCAATCATCAGAAGCTGGGAGATGGCAGGAAAGGGTTCTCCTCTACAGATTTGAGAAGCAGCATGGTCCTGCCACCAGCTTGGATTGTTGGATGAATAGCCTCTAGGATTGTTTCTGCTGTCCAAGTTACCTTTGTCATTTGGTCACAGAAGTTTAAGGAAATTAGTACAAACATTAGGAACACTTTAAACCAAAAATTCACAGCAGGAGTTAACACTTCTCAGAGAATCAAATGTTGCTTCATGGTTTGGGGCCATGAGTTGGGGCCACTGTTCATACTCAACTTTACTCAGTAGAAGAAACCAAATCTTGGACAATGGCCTTAGCACAAACTGTTCTCTTGCTTAAATACTGACCAGGAAGAAGAGCTTCCTGTATCATGATTCTGAGGACCCTCCTTTTTTGCACAATTGCAATGTTCAATGATTTTTCCTCTTAAAGTCATTTGACTTCTTCCCACACCTATCCAGTAATATAGGTTAAGTCATTTGGGAGCACCAAGTTTAATCTAATTTCTTTTCTATGGCAACAAGCCTTAAATATTTAAAACCAGATAGATGACTATCCTATTCTCTTCTAAGAAATTTGTCCATACCTAATATTTTCATATCCATTGTCCGTCCCTAATGGGCAGATGTCAGCAAATCATTGACCTGAGTATAGCATGTAGAACTGAATGCCTAGCTCATGGCAATGGCATCAGTACTTCTGAGAAAATGAAAACAACACCAGCTCCTTGACACCCATTGTCACGGACATCCTTCTGAAATGGAAGATACTGTTATTACACACTAACATATGATTTTTTTGACTGAGACTAAATCTTGACAATTAGAAGAACTATTTATTTTATGAGCACCTTGATAGATTTGAGGTGAGGAAAAATTTGAGAGCTTGCCAGCAGGTCTATGGAGAACAAGAAGAAAGTTCTTAAAATGTGTAGGATGTTTGAATGGTAAACAAATAGACTATTCTATTGAATACCTATCCATATTATCCCAATGACTAAGTAGGTTGTGAAATAAATAACAGAAAAGTGAATGTGGATAAAGAAATCAAGCCTGTAGGAACAACACAGAACACCTAATCTAAGTTAGGTACCACTGAGTGTGACCTGCCTACCGCGCACTGAGGCTGTAGTGGGAGGAGAAGATAACTGGATTACCTAAAGCAGCTCTCTCAACTGGCCTGGGTTCAGTGAATTAGCCATAAGTGTGAGGCCCTAGAAAATGTGCCCTAGCCGTTACACACTAACCATTACATGTGCCTCTGGAGGCCTTGTACTCACTCTGTGAGACTTCCCAGGTACTTCCTTTCACCTTTGATAGTCTGGTTTGTATGCCTCTGTTCTTCCCCAAAGCTGAGTTGAGTAGCCAAGGGCTTAGCTACTTCCTGGGGAGGAGAGAAAACAAAAGAATCCACACAAATGGTGGTGATTTTTAAATGAGTTAACTGTACCAATAATTGCACTTAGATTGGGTGTTGATCAGTATGAAAATGAAGAGTAAAATGTAAGCTAATAATGGAATGTTAAATTTTTCATTAGTTAGTATGTTGTCAAAGCAAATAAGAGAAAAAAAGCCAAAACAATAATCATGACAATTTGGGAGCAAATCCATGGGAAAATGACCAAAAGCTTTAATGTAATCACAATGTTTTCCTGCTTTTTGAAAAAAAAATAGGCTTTGCACTTTCACTTTACCCTTATGTGGCCAGGATGATTACAAAGAACACTTTCTCTGTTTGCTTTTTTTGCAGTTCTCACAGTATTTAGACGGGTTTCTGCTTGGCATTGTGTCTTTTCACATATCTAAGAACTCTCATGCACTTTAATATTCTTTCTCTAGCTCCCTCCCACTCTCGCTCTCCTCTCTCTTGCCAACACACACATTAATACATGTCAGCATTTTAAAATGCCATATTCTAATTGCAGATACCGTTAAAGTACGCATGTACTGACTGTTCCTTTTCTTTGATATTCTAATCAATAATAATCAGAAGATGTCTTAAGTGTCCATTTCTTTCATTTACTTTTGTCTATATGTATCTGTTTGGCTAATTTGTAAATAATTCTACTCCACTCTTACAGAATTCTCTGGTGTATTGCTAGCAGACCTTAGTGCTTCAATTCCTTGCACAGTCTTTTAAATTTTGAAGCTTTAAAAAAGGACCCTAACACGGCAAAATATTTTCTTCTTTTTTTCTCTTAGGGGTTATAATGATTGCCTTGGTATCCTTCTCATTCTCCAAGTGTACTACAGAGCGAGCTGCCATCACAGAAACCCACTCTGTAATGATATAAATAAGAGCTTATTATCTCAACAACACACACAAGACTTTTTCTCTTATCTTTCCTAGCACTCCTCTCATGCAGTTACATGGAAGCCCTGTAGAAACTACTTAACACTTACTTACACACAAGATCCTTGGAAGCAGAGTGCCTTGGTGGATTTTCTGAGGCGAAGCCCTGTAGAAACTGCTTCACGCATAGGCACGAAGTCCCTGGAAACAGGAGATTGGTATATTATCTGGGATGGTCACTGAACAGCAGAGGTTGGGTCCTGAGAGACAGTGGCTAAGCAGCTATCAGACCCCCTCAGAGGAGTGAGGAGTTCCAATTCCATGCATTGTGATAAACAACTCCCTTCCTTTTTATGCTATACACTGTCATTTGTATATTTTGGTTACCGAGTGTTCGTTTCTAAATGGATTAGCTCTATATCTAAGCCTCATTTCATGTTCTGTATCCAAGAGGAGAAAAATCGAATCTAATGCAATTATGTCATTAAGCAGTAGAGATCACTGTCTCTAGACAGAGATCTTTAGAAGAGAATAATGGAGGTCATCTATGTGAATTCTGAGTTGCTGTCCGTAGACACTTTTCTTGGCTATTATAATAAATATGAATCATATTTGTTATTCAACACCATGCAAAATTTCACATATTGATGTCATTACAAAGCATGTAGATGTGCAGTGCAGTGAATAATATGGTGAACTTGACAAATGACTATTAGGGCTGAGTAACTAGAAGTCATCACCTTAATGTATATGTGATCTATGATCCTTAGGGAAACAGTCACAGAAGAAAAAGTTTTACTTTTAAAGACACAAAAAAAATTGGACTAGAATGAGATTTGCTTTCAGTAAAGGAAACTAGATATTTGAAAGAAAAATACCACAAGTTGAATCAGACGTTTATTAAATTACAGAATTAATAGGAGTTAACTTGTAGCAGAGAAAACAGTCTGTGGTTCAAGGAGATTACTTGGAACCTGCGAAGTACGGCAATGTTTACCTCTCCTGTTCATGATACTGCAACAAATCCAGAAAAAACAAACAAAATTTCCTTTTTCTTAAATTTTTCTAGACAAAGTAGACAAGCAAGTTTCTGTAATAGAGCAGCCTACAGTACAGACAATACATTTGTGCAAGTCTTCCTGAAGCTGGCAATCATTTCATCTCGTGGAAAAGAAACTTCCAGAAATGTAATACAATTTTCAATTGCAAGTGCTCCATGAATCCACAAGAACACTTGACACATACTTTAGTGTTTTTTGTTAAATGATAAATCACTAAAAAATTGGGACAAAACCATATGAATGGTTTTTTAGGTCATATGTCTTCATTCTTTGATGGAGGGCTTAAGTTTGCTCCACAACAAAGGATTTTGGGGAGTGCTTCAAGGATCATTCCTTAAAGTAGCCAGCAAGTTGGGACTCACTAGCGGTTCGCAGGTCTCATCGTTTGTATTGATGGTCAAACTGTGATGTTACTTGGGCTAATTAATTACCCCAAGAAAATAAGGTTAAAAATTACCTTTAATTTTTCAGCCTCGAAATTCATCAAGTGTCACTACTTTTGATAACCAGCTTCCAGAAAACAAAGGCAGTGCTTGCTTTCAGATGGCAGCAGTGCTCAAGTCAAGTCGTGACAGCAAGACAACAAACACCTTGTAGTCACCGCTGTTCTGAGCTTGAAGAGGTGGAGGAGAGATTTCATGGGGAACTGGTTTCATATGAAAATCTTTGGATAACAATACTTGGCATATTATTCTTCTAAAACCTCCACACACAACTCTACCAGTAACATAACATGTGGTCTCTCATGAACTCTACAAAATAAACAAATAATCAATTAGAAAAGTAGGTAAAGGAATGATTAATACTTGTTAGCATGACTGTGACCAAACATTTAAACATCTGCGAATCATAACTTCCTCATCTCTAAGGCAGAATTGCTTGTATTAATAACAGGAGGATAGAGTAAAAAGCTTAATGCATCCCAAAGATAACAAAGGCATTCAAATAATATTATTCTCTTCTCCACTAAGCATTAGATTGCATTGGCTATTACTCCTGCCCTTTGAGATCCACATGATATAAGTTGAATAACAAGAAAGGATACTTTTTCTAGAGTTATATTTCACTCCAGATACTAGGATATAGATCAATGTGCTACAGCTCATCTTTTTTATACCTCTTAATCAAGAATTTCTGTTTCTAAAAACTCATTTAACAACTCCCATGCTATGTGAGACTAGTTGAGTCATGGCTTAAATATTTAGAGGCAAGGGTCACTTACTCAAGAAAAACACAATTAACTGAGCCTTGGGGAACAATAAAATTAAAGCAAAATAGAAAACACCCTGCTCTGTTCAAGCAAAAGCATCAGATATATTATGTGAAGGAAATAACCAGAATGTGAATATGGAAGTTATCAAGTCTTTGTGTCAAATTAGCAATCACTACATTAACATGAACAGGATCAAGGTCTATTTACTATGTGTTAGGAGTTGCCAAGTGGGTTTAAAATATAATTTTTCCATTAGATTTTTTTTTGCTGATCATCATCAAGTAAGAATAAATGTTTTAAGAAATGCAAACAAGGAAAAAAAGTCAAGAAATATAGAAAATTAAAGAGCAAAAGAGTGATTAAACTTTTGGAAAAAAAATCACACAAAGGAGAGAAAGTTTAACAAGTGAGTGTGATGTCACAGGACTATGTAACAGTGATTGGTGAGAGTCCGGGGCGATGGGTTTGAAAGGCAGCAATGCGGGGCGTATGGAGGGTTTGGAGGAGGAAAGGGGCTGAGAAATGATGCAATGATATTATAACCTCAAAAATTGAAAATAAACGAAACAAAAATTTAAAAAACATTAAACACTTCAAAGTTGATGGCAAGAGTACAGAGACCTTACCTTTCCGTTCTCGGGAACATGAACAACAAAGCTTTAACCATACGGAGCTCGAGTGCAAGGCCCTGTCAGCATCCCAGGCTAGCTATGAAATTAGACGTACAGTGAAGAAACCAATCCACTTCCTCTAGCGAACTTCACTGATACGGTTGCCATATACGACTTGTTCCAGGAACTAGGGCTCTGTAGGAAAAATTATTACATGAAACATTGCGTGCTTCATCATTCATATAATATGTTGAAAAGATGTCTTTCTTTTGACATAATAAATAAAAAATAATTTCTTAGAGAAATGAAATTGTCTTGCCCATCTGAATACGGAGGAAGGGTCCCGTAAGGGACTTTGGGGTGAAAGCGGTGACAGGAGACGGGAGAGGTTCTTGTGTTGCTCCTGAGAAGATGGCCAGGACAGGAGTGTGTACAGGTGACACCACTAATAATTGATCACTGTGGATCAATTAATTTTCAAACAACTATTTAAATGAAGAAATATACATAACTACCAGTGACCTTAAGCTGTTTCTCATACTAAAACCTGTGAATAGATCCTTGGGAAAATAATAGTTTAAATACAGCACTAAACATAAATAAGTTTTGCGATTTCCTGAATAATGTTAAATGGAGTTTTTAGATCTTCGTTTAGCATTCTTTTTTTTTTTTCCTTCTCTCATACAATCCATCCCAACTGTAGTCTCCCTTACCTCTATTCCTGCCTTCCCACCGCCCCCCATATCCATCCTGCCTCCTCTCAGAAAAGCAAATCCATGCTTCCTCTCAGAAAAGAGCAGGCCTCCCAGGGTTACTAGGTTAACAAGATGGAACTAAGCCAGACACAAAACCCTTACAATCAAGGCTGGAAGAGGCAGCCCAGCAGGAGGAAAAGGGTCCCAATGGCATGTAAAAGAGTCAGACATATCCCTCTCCTCCAACATTTAAGAATCCCACAAGAACACCAATCCAAACAATCTTATCATACATGTAGCAGACCTAGTGCAGACTCGTCCAGGCTCCACCACTGAAGCTTCAGTCTTATTGAGCTCCTATGGGTTCTGCTCAGTTGACTCTGAGCCATGTTCTGCTGGTGTCCTTGATCCCCCTTGGTTCCCCAAATCCCTCCTCCCCCTCTTCTGCAAGGTTCTCCAAGCTCTGACAAGTGCTTAGCTGTGGGCCTCTGCATCTGCTCCCATTGGCTGTCAGATGAAGCCTCTCTGATGAGGATGGGCTAGTCACCAATCTTTGAGTAGAGAACAATATCATTAGGAATCATATCATCACTTTTTTACTTTATTTTATTTTATTTTATTTTATTTTATTTTATTTTATTTTATTTTATTTTACCAGTCATGATTTCTTCTACCTTAGGTCTCTAGCCTATGGTCCCTGACCATCTTTACATTGTCTGGGATGGGCTCCCTCTCCTGGCTTGGGCCTCAAGTTAGACTAATCATTGGTTGGCCACTCCCACAGGTTCTGTGCCTCCATTGCCCCAGCACATTTTGCAGGCAGGACAGATTGTAGATCAAAGGTTTTGTGGCTGTGTTGGTGTCCCACTCACACTACTGGGAATGATCAGTTCAGGCTCCCTATCTCCCATTACTAGAAGTCCTCACTAGGGTCACCCTCGTAGATTCCAGGGAATTTCTACTGCTCTAGGATTCTGTATTTCCCCTCAAATGTCCCCCTATTCCAATTGTCTCTCCCTGTATTCTCTCCCACCACCCACCCCTCACACCTGATCCCTCCTGTTCTGAATCCTACCCTTCTTCATAATAGAAAAACAGTGTTAGGGGCTAGGGGATAGCTCATTCAGTAAAGGGTTTGTTGCTCCAGCATCAGGACCTAAGTTCAATTGCCAGAACCCACACACAAGACAAAGGCATGGCACCCCATGCTTGAGGTCCAAGTGCTGAGACAGCAGAGGCCAGCAGAGCCCTGGGAGTCAATGGCCAGCCAGCCTAGCCTATTCTGCAAGCTCTAGGCCAGAGACTCTGTCTCATGAGCAAGGTGGATGGCCCCTGAAGAACAAAATCTGAGTTTGATCTCTGACATCCTAACACATATGCATGGATATGTACACGCACTCTTGCACACAGACACATGTACCCACATGAACACAATATTGATATGTATACTCAGTTATTATATGCAGTTATTATCAATAAGAAACTACATGTAAGTACATTGGACTTCTCTGTAATTCCCTCCAATTTTCTCTTTAAATCTAAAATTAAAAAGTAAAATTAAAGAATTTATTTAATTTACCTATTTCTATAACTGTTTCTACATGTAAAGGAAGAATTTTTAAAATAAAAAATCATTAAACATTGCCTTTGATCATGAGAAAGAGTAACTGAACAATCTGACAGTATGACTGAGCATGAAGACACAGGCAAGGATCATTTTTATAAAGGCATGTAAAATTTCACTGCCCGACACCATCAATGAAAATAAAATTCAAGTAAGTTTTTGGAAGGATCAAACCACATTCAAACCACAGTAGTTCGTTAATTCTAAAAATAAGAACAGAAATATTTTTCATGTAAAAGCAAGATTATCTTAACAGTCCACTATAAATAGTGGCACTTCAGAGATCCAGGCAGCAGCATGTTGCAATGATCTTCTAACTAGTTGCAGTTAATTGTGTCCTCGAGAATATGATCCCATCCTCTTGAAACCCCAACTAAGAATCTCTAACCTAATGGGCTTTCTTTGTCCATACAGTTAACGAATATTGGCTATATAGTGGGCCAGGACTGGGCTTCTCGTGTGTGTTCTTATATCCCTGGGTGGCCAGTGCTGGTGCTATAGTTCAGCTCTGGGATTGATTGGCTGGCCTTCTAGCCAGAGTGGCACTCCTTCCCTTTCAGCTGATAGAGGTTAACAGCAGGTGCTCTTCAGAACATCATGGTCTCAGTACAAAAGGCCCTCAGTGTTCAGCCTTATTTCTTTGTCCTTTAGTGATCCACATCTGGGAGGAAAAGAAGAGGAAGAGAAGAGGAACCAGAAGAAGCAATGAAGGCGACGGAGGCAGAGTATTCTTAACCACTTAAACGGAAAACCCGTGTTTAAAGCTCCTGCTTTTTACAGGCAGAGGTTTGCATCATTCTTGCATTTCAACCTTGATTCTCATTTTTCTATTTTTAAGAACAGGCAATGTATATGGAGTGCATAAAATTTGAGCTAACATGGTTCTCAAATTATCAGGCATTAATAAAGCCAAATATTTTCCATTTTCTCCTTAACAATAATTACACTGGGCTGATTATGCAACTTTGTCTTCATATGAAAGTAACATTATTGTGTCTACATATCTACATATGTGATATTTCTCCCAATTCAATAAGAGTCGTTTGAAGGTCTTTTGTAGCATACATACTCAATAAGCAAATAAAACATACTTGAATCCTGTGTCATGAAATCAGCCTTCTAAAGTTTCTGTTATTTTCAAAGCTCTTCATGGATAAGGATTTTTTATTGCAAATATAAGATGCCACATAAAAAGATTATCTCCATGGAAGAGTTCTGCCAAAAAAGTGTTTAGTGCTCTCAAACCCAATGTATGAACCTATGTGTATTTGCATTTTTTGTGCATTATTTGAGACACGGTCTCATTAAGTGAGTCTATTCTGATTCTACCTCTGACTCTCTTGCTTCTACCTCGTAAGTATTGGGATTACAGGTGCTGGCCACCATGGTCAGCTTTATGCAGTGCTAGGCAGACACACTCTACCAAATGAGCTATGTCCTCTCCACCCATGTGCTTTTACTGTAGTTGGGTCAGTGAAGTGACCTTGAGCACTGCCAAATGCAAAGACAGCTTGCTCTCTTCCATAAATCTGTAAGTATCTGTCCCATTTATCCATTTCCAGCTTTAATAAATTGTGTTCCAGAAACTCATTTATTGAATCTGTTTGGATTTGCACTAGATTTTCCCAGAGAAATGTAGTGAGTCTTTTCCCAGGCCTGCCCACAAACTATTTATTCAAAGCATGGTGAGGCTGGAGGGACCGAATACATCATCTAACCCAACCATCTAAAAACCATAATGTTACTGAAACTGTAATAGCAGTCGCCTCCAGAGAGCCCTGGGAGAACGTCCACAGTCTATTGAGGTTCCTCTGTGCTCTGATGTCACCAGTTCACTTGGGGTTGAAGACAAAATCTGGGGAAGAGCATCAGGAGTGAGGCTTATCCTGGGAATATCTTTATGGCAACAAGAGCATGGTCTCTTCTTTCAAAGCTGTGTCCCATCCCTTCCGTTAATTATCTACAGAAAATCTCATCTCTCTTCCTCTCACTGCAGTCACTTATTGTCCAGTTGGATGAGCCATGATAAAGATCAAGTACGATTTTAATCATATAATTTCATGAGCTCTGTTATTGCTGCTGGCCTCATTTTCTAAACTGCTACAGTGTTTTGGTGAATTTACCGTCCTATCTGATTTGTCTTAACCATATAAAGTACAGCTTTATTTACATATATGTTTACATGTCCTGCTGTATAAATATCATTTATTTTCCTGAATATGCTTGGTTTTTTGTTTCTTTGTTTTTAGTCAAATTGGCATAAGTCTACAATTGGTTCAACAATTTTAAATTCAAATCTTTTTCCCTAAGCACAAAATGTATTCTGTAGTTTTTTATATTTGTCACTCATTACAATTTTGTTTTGAAAATAGGCACATCAAAATTGACATCAAACACATAAATGTTTAGTATCAAATGCTATTTTTATCATTATTTTTATTATTCAACTTTTATTATTCAACACCTAGAGGACAAGGTCATTAACTTTCTTCATTTCACTTCCTTATGATCCTTCCATCTGCAAACTGTAAGTAAAATTTCCAATTAGTAGATGATTAGTTAATGTGGTAAAGAGAATACCCTTGAGTCTCTCAGTGGACTGACTCTCAAGATCTATGGTTTAGGCAATTGTCTGCTTACTGTTATGGCCTCAGGCCCCTCTTTAACCAAATGAAGACACTAAGCACATGGAGTTTAAAGTGAAGATGCCTTGCCTTTTGTCATTTCAAATTTGTCCCTATATTTCAGAGTTGTTGTTCCTTCTAGTCAAATATCACAAAGCATAAGCGAACACATGCTAGCCTGAAATTCAATTTTCTGTGTCTGCTTCCAGACACTTGGCTGTATCATCCAAAGAGGACATTTTGTCCTCTGCTGAAGTAGAGAGATCCTGAAATTTAAAAGGCTGATCAATTTTCTAGACAGAGCATTGCCTTAAATGCTTTTCCTAATCTTTTCCAGCATGCCTTGACCTTAAATAAGAGGAGTGAAAATGATCTGATAAGGTAAATCCAATGGCAATCACAGTATATTTTGAGATTTTTGGTTTTTTTTTTTTTTTTTTTTACAAAATAAAATGAAATGAAATCGCCTTGGAAGATTTTTAAAAGAATTTGCTAGAATTGGAGCATCTTAGATGCTTCTCAGGCTTCTGATTTGCCAGAAAATTGTTATGACTTTTCCAATTTTCACTATCAAACACACATGTTTAATAATGGCCAGGCAGTACAGCTAATTGGCTCCCTTTTAAAGAGCATGGAACATTAGTCATCAGTAAAGAATGAAAATGAGCAACACATTTCTGATGCTCAAGTTTATACATGTTTAAATTTATTTGTGCAGTCCCCTGGAGAAAATATTATGTTGACTCTTCCACAGCACAACATTGCCTAGACGCTTTCTGTTCATGTCTTCTGCATTCAAACTCTGCTTACTAGGAAGATGACTTCCCTGAAATCCTCAGTAGCTGTGCTACCCTGGTTTATCCATTAACGATTTTATGCCTAGCATTCATGCCTACCTGAATTGCCTCAGGCTTGCCCATTGTTCTACAAATGGTAGGCCACATGTGCTATTTGTTCTCAGATTCTGTACTTCCATCCATTTTGCTACAAACAGCAGGATTTCATGCTTCTTTATGTTTTTTAATGATACTTGCCTCTCCCATGTAACATACATATATATATATATATATATATATATATACACACACACACACACACACACACATACATATGTGTGTGCATGTGTGTATATTTATGAGCATCTAAGCTGATTTCATATCTTAACTATCATGAATCATGCTGCAATAAGCAAGTATATGCAGCTATCTCTTCTTTATGCTGATTTATTTTTTCTTGTTTCTTTATCATTTTTAGTTCTTTTAAGACAAACATAATCAGAGAATTTCCACATTCTTGATTAGAATGCTTGTTACTGTTTTTTGATATTCTGTCCTATTAACCCTTTGTCAGTTGAATAATTAATAAATATTTTCTCTTATTCTGAAGACCAACTTTCTGTTGTTGTTATTGCTGTTGTTTTGTTTTGTTTAGTTACAAGATTTCTCTGTTGTGACTCTGACTGCCCTGGAACTCACTCTGTAGACCAGGTTGACCTCATAGAGATCTCACAGAGATCCTCCTGCCTCTGCCTCAGGAGTGCTGGGATTAAAGGCATGTACCACCACCGGGCTCTGAAGGCCAACTTTTAACTCTCTTTGGTACTTTGAGCTGTACAAACTTTTTAGTCCAATGTCAGGACAAATATAAATGTTTTTCTAGTGATTTGGTGGCAGGAGGAAGCATCTCTTCATGAAACCATTGTGTGTATCAAAGCTTTGAAGTGTTTTCCCTACATTTCTCCTTGTAATTTCAGATTTTCAAGTTACATATTCAAGTCCTTGGTGTATTGGGGGTTAATTTTTGTTCAGGATGGGTGACAGGACTCACTAGGTACTTATCTTGGATTTTGGTAGAGGTAGTACAGTGTTTTGAAGAGAGTTATGGATAATAACAAGCTTGAGCACAGAGAGTGAAGTGGAAAATTATAAAAGTGGGAAGAGGGTTGGTTACTGGAAGTTGGTCTTCTTTCCAGCATTATCAAAGCCTACCTCTGTCTACCGCAATATCAATCATCTTCCAAAGGTCTCCCATGCCCATGTGATTGATGCAGCCGGCAAACTATTTGATATTTGACTTTCTATACCCCAATATTATTCACAGTCATTTCTTTTCATCCAGCCTCACCGAGGTCAGCAACACCAATTGTTCACCACTGGAATCTTAATTCCTTGCCTCTTTTGAGTGCTTCCTCTTCTCACTCATAATCCCAGCGTGGTGTCATTGTAATCTCATCAAATTTGAATTTGACGCTGTGTTTTGAGTTACTCTCCTGACATCGTTCTGGTATCAGCTTCACACTACAGATCCATAGGGAAACAGTTTTGTAAACTTTCAAATGTTTTTATTCAGACACATTTACCCTATGAAATTTCAACCAGAAACTCTGTAATTTGACTCATTTTATTTTAATCTAATGTTCTGAGGATTTCAGGAGAAAAGCCACAAAACCACTGTCTTTCACTCAGGATGCTCTTAGCTTCAGCAGTAGGGAAAAATGAAAATGATTTGAACAATGAGGATGTTTATCATCTCATTTAACAAGAGATCCAAAGGGATGTTGCCTTGAGAATTGATTCACCAGCATGTTGTCTTGGCTTGACCTTTGGGCTCAGACCTTCCGGATTGCAAAACTAGTCCAGCAATGTACAAAGCAGACAAACATTCACAGTTATCTTTGGCTCTCTGAGGCCCTCCCAAATACCAAAGCCCCTGTCACTCAAGTACCTTATATAGAATGATACTGTATTTGCATACAAGATACACATATAACTCAAATGCTGTGTGAGAGGGAGCAAGTCTGCATATGTTCAGTTCAGATGCAACCATCTGCTCCATGGTAACTATACAGTATGCCAGTGTGAGTCGAGGTCCACAATACTCAATGGGCACTGTAGAGAGAAGGCCTGTGAGACAGTGGGAGGCAGCAGAGTGTGTCTACATATCATTTCATGGGTTCAGGATAAGAGCCTGACAAAATCGAGGTTTGCTTTTTGAAACCTCTGGAGTCCTTCCAATATTTTCAACCCTCAGTGACTGACTCCCTTAATGCAGAATTCATGGATATACAAGGCTAATTGTATTCCTTTGCATCCATTTCAATGAAGTGAAAAACCTGTGCGCAGTTTCTTCTGCGCACGTGTTTTTCTTAAAGTGTCCCTGGCTGCGTGTGAGTCATAAGCTGTCGCCATCAATTCAAGGGTAGCTGAGAAAGCAAAGATCTGAGCTGGGCTGTGCCTCCACATATATAATGTTTTCTTGACTGGCTAAAACTAGGGTTTTCTTTCTCTTTTTTCTTGATAACAAGATCAATTTATTAACTCCATGTTGTTTAGGGTCAGCAGTTGGCATGGATAAATGTAGTTTTAGTTAAGCTATTGGCTGAAGCTGCAGTTATTTCAAAGCTCAACTAGAGCTACAGCGTCTATTTGTAAGATCAGTTTAGTTATTGGCATGCCTCTATCTAAGCTGTAATTTGAAGCATTTGAATTTTTTTTTTCATTTTTAATTATGTGTATGTGAGGTGCCTGTCAATGGTGAGAATCAAACTCAGGTCCTTGGAAGAGTAGTGTGCTCTTAACTGCTGAGCCATTCTCCTGTGTGTGCATGTGTGTGTGCGTGTGTGTGTGTGTGTGTGTGTGTGTGTGCCTGTGTGTTTTCATGCATGCTTCTTTTTTTTTAAGTTTCACATTTTTTGTTTTTCTTCTCTTACATTATATATCTCAACACCCTTCCTTACCTTCTTCCACTCCTTCCAGAACCCCTGTCACCACTACTCCCCCCAAACCACCCCCCATCCTACCACTCTATCCTTGCCTTTCCCCAGGAAAGAGCAGTCCTCCCATGGTTATTGCTCAAACATGGCAGAACAAGATGGAACAGGGTCAGGCACTATTCCCAACTTCTAGGGTGGACTAGGCAACCAGCAGGGAGAGAAGGCTCCCAAGGGCAGGCAAGAGGCTCTGAGAACTGTCACCCCCCCTCCCTGACACACACACATACACACTCCAGTCTCTATGAGTTCTGCAAGCGTACCAAGCCAGGCAACCTCAAGACATATTTGTGGGACCCAGCAGGTTCCATGTTTGCTGCTTCAGGTTCTGTGAGCTCCTAAGAATGCTGGTCAGTTGGCTTCCTGAGGTTTGTTCTCCTGGTGTCCTTGATCCCTCTGGTCCTTGAAATCCCTCCACCACCTCTTCCGTGGGGTTCCCCAAGCTCTGTACTTTGTTTGACTCTAGGCCTCTGTATCTGCTCCATTAACTGCCAGAGGAAGCCCCCCTGGTGAAGATGGGGTTAGGCACCTCTCTATAAGGAGAGCATGATATCACTAGAAATTATCTCCAGTTATTCTGTCTCTAGTTCCCGGCCTGCCCTGAAGTATTGGTCATGGGTTCCCTCCCTTAGCATGGAGTTCTGCCCTTCCATTTTCCCTGTGGATCCTGTAGGGAGGATAGGTTATAGGTCGAAGTTTTTGTGGCTGGGATGATGTCCCAGTCCCACTTCTGGAAGCCTTGTTTGGTTACAGGAGATAAATTGATTGATAATCTAAGCATTGATATAGGTATTTATAAATGCTCATTTTTTCATTTCAAGCTTTCTCAAATTTTATAGTACACACAAATCACACAGGATTACTTAAAAATTAGATAGATAGGTGATGTGAAAATAAAATAAATGATATTAGGGCTTAACAGTTTAGGTGGGGATAAGGGAGGGGATAGGAGTAGGTACGGATGGTTTACATAAACTGGGGATGTGTGAAAAAGCTGAATGTCAACCCACTGCTTTGTAAGATGATTAAAAATTCAAAGAAAACAAAAAATTTGAACAGAAGTACCTTACATGAATGAGCAATTCTCCCCTCAGAAGACATGAGTTCTTAAATGAAAATCTCAGTGCTAGGCGTGGCATACTGCCCTACTTTCACGCTTCAGAGAGGCTTAGAGGCCCCCAAAATAACATAAATTATTGTCATTGCTTCTGTTTACTCATTATATCTAGAGAGTAAAGTCTCTGCTATTGAAGACATCACACATTTTGTTTGCAGGACACACCGAAACCGAACTGGAACAGTTCTAAAACTTTCTTTCTGCCTAGCTTTCACAGTGCCGAAAGTGTTCTTCATGCTGCTGCTGTGGGTGTGGGGAGAGGTTCTTAACAAATAAATGCTGCATGTACAATCTGCTAAGCAAGATGCAGTCACTGGTTTAACAGTAGCAAAAGCATTATGGAGGAGCAAATTCTGAGAGAATTTGAGGCCTGTTTCACCAGAGGAAATTTATACCTGGTAGTATAAGCCTGAATAAAGCCCATGCTTGAGAGGCCATGGATTTTATAAAGGAATTACTACTGCTTGTCTTAGTCATGTTGTCAACCTGCCCTACAAATATTTATGTTTTTACCCATAGATTACTGCTGTTTTCAGCTTGGTCAGAGAGCTTTCTTATGCAGTTGTCAGCAGTTAATGTAGACTCTCATAACTGATCAAGGTGCTGATAATAAGAAACTGTTGAATGTTCAATCCTAAGTGGGAACTCTACATAAACTCTCCCAAGATTCAAGAAATATCATAGAAGAAGGAGCTAGAAGGGTATGGGAGGATGCTGTGAAATACTGTCTTCTGGACATAGCATAGCCATTGTGCTCATTATCACACTGCAGCTAAGATCACCTGCACAGGACTCACATGACAGAAAGGCAACAAAAGCAGTCAACATACTAATGGGCAGTACTCATTGGACTCAAGGTGTTAAAGTCAGAAAGGAGAGGGTGTGAGGTTAGGAGGAGGCAATGCCAGAGGTGTCTTGGAGTAGGCAGTGGGAAGTTGAGAGTATATATAATCAAGAGACTTTGCATATGTGTATAAATTGCCAAAGGATAAATAACAGCATTTAAAAAAATAAAATAAAAATGTTGATGGAATTCAGCAGGTCTGGTGTAAGGTCTGAGATCTGGGTTCTTTTAAGTTTCTGTAAGGGGATAGCAAATATACTGAACTAGTAACCACTGTTTGAATCATAGGGCTTTCTTCATGTGTGTTTATAATACCATCAGGGGCCACTTAATATATATATATATATGAAAAATGCCATTGTGTTATTTTATTACTGTGCCAATAGTCTAGAGTATATTGACAAAAATTTACATTGTCTGGGGTCTAGAGAGATGGACTACAGGCTAAGAATACTTGTTGCTCTTATAGAGGACCCAAGTTTGTTTCTCAGCACTGACATGTTGGCTTTCAACTGTCCATAACTCTTGTTCCAGAGGATCCAATGCTCTCTTTGACCTTCAAGGACACAAAGCATGTATGAAGTGCATATGCATACACACAGGCAAAACACTCATACACATAAACTAAAAGTAAATAAATAAATCTTTAAAAAAACAATACATGTTTCTACTGGAGATACTGTTACTGGGAAATGGCCTTGATGCAACCAGGAGACACAGTAAATACAAGGGGAATAAAGCAGCTGCAGGGCAAACAGTGCATGCTGTTTTTCAGTAACAGTTTAATATAACTAGGAGAAATATATAATAATGAAATGTAGGGTTTGACAAATTCATAAACCAGTGGCAGAAGTGTTATGTACAGAAATAACAGTGTGTCATACTTTATAACACTAGAAATGCAATGGATGTCCTTATTCCCTGTCAGCACAGCATTTGATTGAATAATGCACTGGGATGTTAGGAAATCTAAGAATTTTCTAGCTCTCTCATAATCTCATGGGATTCTTGGATAGTTGGATAGATAGATAGATGATTGACAGATAGATAGATAGATAGATAGATAGATAGATAGATAGATATATAGATGATAGATAGATAGATGATAGATAGATAGATAGATAGATGATAGGTAAATAGATAGATGATAGATAGATAGATAGATAGATAGATGATAGATAAATAGATAGATGATAGATAAATAGATAGATAGATAGATAGATAGATAGATGATAGATAGATGATAGATAAATAGATAGATAGATAGATAGATAGATAGATAGATAGATAGATAGATAGATAGATGTCACTGACTAAAACATGTTTTACTGGCACAACTTGCATGGTCATGCCATACTATACTTACACCATTCCCTCTAGTCTCGGAAGATGATTATTTCGTTAAAAAGAAAACTTTTAAAAGGAAGGGAGAAAACCACAGCTAAAGAGGCAATGTTTTTGTGGACTTCAAGAAAATGGGCTCTGGACTGGGCAATGGCTCAATGGGTAAAGCGTTTTCTGTAAAAGCCATTCATGGAAAGGTGAGTGCAAAAGCAGGCATCTTTAATCCCCATGCTCCTATGGCAAGAAAGAAGGTGGGAATGGAAAAATACACAGAAACTTGTGGGCCAGCTAGCCTGATGAATAAAGGGACAAAGAAGGTGATAACTGACATTTGAGGCGACTTATTCACTCTCTGACAAACACATGAATACTATGGCACATACAAGCCTATATACACATGCTCTCTCTCTCTCACACACACACACACACATCATAATCACAAACATACAAACAAAAAGGTTTAAGAGAGAGTGAGAGGAGGGAGAGAAGAAAAGAGAGAGGGAGCCTGTCTAATGGGCTCTGACATTCAACAGCTGAGGATTCCACTTCAAGATGTGCTGTTTATTCCCATGTGATGTTTTGCAATATCCTTGACCTTTTTGAGTTCCAGTTCCTTATCATATAAAATAAAAATAATAATACCAGACTTGTGGTGTTTTGGAAGATTAAGTGGTATAGATGTGTCCCACTTAAGTTTCTTGATTAAATAACAGCATGACAAAACAGTTTAATTTGCACAGGAAAAAAAGGAAGGATAGTAAATAATGTGGTCCCTAAGACTTATTTTGACCACAAGAACAAAATATAAATGCTCAGTGCTTTAAACAAGGTAGCAACTCAATGTGCTCCAGTTTTCAAGGTCTGGAAGTATTCTATAGAGATAACATGACTTCACACAGTCTAGGCTGGGTTATTGAGTGTGTGTTTCTATAGCCTACAGTGAGGTCAAATCATATATAATTGGCTTTATCAGTTCCTTTCTCTGGGCTTGAGTCCTTCAGATTGGTTGTAGTTTTCTCTATCAAGAACCAGAACTGATTCAGCGTCTCCACCAATTGAAGACA
The DNA here is from genome assembly GCA_026225945.1 of Cricetomys ansorgei. NCBI lineage: Eukaryota > Metazoa > Chordata > Mammalia > Rodentia > Nesomyidae > Cricetomys > Cricetomys ansorgei. The sequence continues at coordinate 2,259,086 of JAMJFZ010000107.1, forward strand.
AAGGTTCAAATATTTTTGTCATCTCAGGACAAATTCTCTTTTATAAACAAATACAAGAATAGTTATAGAGAAAAGTACAAAGAAAGCTTATAGAATATAGTTGTGGACTGAGCTATCTATCTTGCCTCAATTAACCAGCTTCTGTTTAATTGGAGAGATGTTAAATCTTGATCTAGGGTGAAAGAATTGGCTCCACATCATGGTGGCAGAGTCTGTGCTCTCCTCACAGACTAGGGTCTCATCAGCTATACAAAAGTAAAATGTTTAACACTAGCTGATCACTAAATACTAGGGTTGTAGGTTCAGCTGTTACTAATTAATACCAGTGTTTCATTAAATAAATATGGCCCACCTTTTGTCTGAGGCAGGGGTAGAACCTAAATGTGTACCTTTTAATTTGAGCTTGATTCCTTTCCTTTAAAATAAGAGGTTAAATTCAATGGCATTCTGTCTAGAGATAGGTATCTGTCTAGAGACAGGTATCTATCTAGAGACAGATATCTAGAGGTATCTAGAGACAATAAAAGCCTAATTTAACACTTTGCAAACCTATAAATATTCCACTGATTTATAGCAAAAACTATATATCTATACGCATCTTAATAATGGAGGTGCAACTATGAGACAATATAACCATTGGAAAACACAATGGATCATTAACTTGAGAAGCACTGATAATTCATCCACAATCGCTAAAACTGCATGAACTCCAAATTATAAAACTTTGGCACAAAGAATGAACATTGACAAATGATATTAAATACATTTTGTTTCAGAATCTAAATATAATGTTTTCTCACCATATCTTACTATTTCAGCTATTTATAAGTAACCCAGGGTATTTATGGTATGGAGTCCATGGTCATTTTTTTTTAAAGCAATGGTTTAAATTTTCTTTGAGACTTGTGTGTACAAATGAGACATTGGCTGATATACTTTAACCTTCTCTGGCTGCCCAATATTCATCAAAGTGAGACGTTTACATTCTCTTGGCTGTCACCTATTCCATTTCTAGTGAAATTTTTGTTACCATTATGTTAAAGAGCTTTTGATTCAGAAAGTTCTTTCAAGGAAGGTCCTTGAAAAGTCAACATTGATTCTATAGTCATTATAATTGAAAAGAAGAGTTATTTAAATCATATTAGGGATATCATATAGCAAGGAAAATAAGCAAAGAACACACTCAAGAGAAGAAGACAAGTCATGGACTGGAATGCTTACAGAAGGCATCTCTGGTACTGGAGGACCAGTTACAAACAACTCTCAAACTCAGCAAGAGGGAATGAAAATGTAATTAAAATTTGATAAAATATTGTGAACACAGATGGAAAATATACAGAGGAAAATGTAGTTAACATACATCATTGGGGGATTACAAATTACAATAAAATGAAATATGAAAAATTACCTGATAAAACAGCAAAATAATCCAGAACAGTGGTCCCAAATGCTGCTAAAAGTGACATTTCTGGTAAGAATGTGAAGTATCAGAAAACCGTTTAGCATTTTGTTACAAAAGGAAGCATGGTCACATATGGTAGCGTGGGTCTGTAATCCCGACACTTGGACAGTGGAAGCAGGACGATCAGGACTTCAGGGTCATTCTCAGTCACATAGCAAGTTCCAGTCTAACCTGATCTCTGTGGGACCCTGTACCAACAAAGAAGCAAACAAGTCACTAAGCACATTCCCAGTATATGATCCAGGATCATATTTCTTGGTATTTACACAAATGAAGTAAAAACTTACATCACATAGATCATTATGACAACTCTATTTACAATTACCAAAATTTGAGAGCAGTAAAGACTTCCTTAAATGGGTGAATGACTAAACATACTATAATAGTACATTAGAATATTACTCAATGTTAAAAGAGCAAGGAGCTCTCAGCTCAGCATGGTGGCTCACACCTATAATCCCAGTGTTCGGAAGGAAGAAGCAAGAAGAGCACTGTGAGTTCTAGCCCAAGCCATGCTAGGCTAAGATCATATCTTTATAAAATGATAATGATGATGATAAAGAAGAAGAGGAAGAATGAAGATGAGGAGGAACAAGAGGAAGAGGAGGAGGGGGAAGAGAAGGAAAGAGAAGAGGAAGAAGAGGAGAGGGAATAAGAGGAAGAGCATCATGATGATCAACTGAGTTATGAGGCAGGCACAGTGACACACACCTGGAGTGATAGCAAGTGGGAACAAGCAGCAAGAGAATCAAGAGCCAGGATAATCTCAACTATGTATGAGTTTAGTGTGTGTTCATAGAATGTAACAAGTGTGCCACATTCACACAAGATTTCTGTTGTTCCTTTGTTTTTGTCAGATCTGAAGGTAGACCTGGAGGCCTCACATATGCTAGGCAAGTGCTGGACCACTGAGCCACATCACTGGCCTTCATACAAGCAGATAGAGTGGAGACGGTCTGAAGTCAGGTCAAGTGACAAGAAGGGTGTGAAAATTCTTTGTGCTGAGACTTTAGTGTGGATGTAAAGCTGCCATAAAAATTTTAGTCTATTTTAATATATCATACACCTAAAATTTATCATAATTCATTTAAAACCCTGTAAGAAGTAATTCCATAGTTTAGTACTTAAAAAGAAATGTTTAAGTGCCTGTTTATTTACATAGAATATGACCATAGGAATAAATGCATCATCATTTTATATCTCTATCCTTAAAACAAAAGTTGGCAGCACATTCCCTAGGCATGCACCTGGTAAATTCACCATGGAGAATATCATTTATTCAGTAACGCCTTCTCTTTACCCAGATGTGTGCTCATTCAGCAAGGGTTAACAATTACATAACCATGTCAAAAGTTTCTTTAATTTCAATTCAAGTCGTTAAATGTTATAAATTCTATAACTTACCCAGAAAACAGACAACAAGAACAAATGATTCTTAAGTACGAGTGTTTCCCTAACTGGAAAGGAAATTGTCTGAGTTGTATTGTTTTATTTTCTTGTTGTCCTGGGAACCAATTGAGATTCTTCCCTAAACTGATAGAAGAAAATTATCAAAATAAATCTCAAGGTATAAATACTACATTTTTTTAGAATTAGAAAGGAGATTTTTGGCATCTATATCTTCCTAGATTTTTATGGGTTGTAAATGTCATATGTCTTAACTGCTTATCATTTGATATATGATAGAGCTGAAACCCAATTAGAAGATTTAAGGAAATCCCTCTCATTTAATCATTTAATCCCTCAATTTAACCATGACGGATTGGTCTATTGCTTTGAGGCTGAGAGGAGAATCATGATGGTGGCAGAAGCTCCTGGCTGATCACTTTATAGTAACTAAAAAGCAGGGGAAAAGTGAAGCAGAGACAAGATATATTCATATTATTTGTCCCCAGTGACTGCTTTCTTCAGCTAGTTCCCTCTCCTACAGTTTCGACCACCTCCCAATAGTTCCTCCACTTATGAGCACAGCAGTGGATTAGTCCACAGATAAAGATAAGGTCCCAGGATCAAGTCACCTTTCAGCACTGTTCCACTGAAACAAAGCTTTTAACCACATGAGCCTTTCATGCCACTCCAGATCCAAACAATAGCAACATTCATTTAGTATGTGTAGGAATTACCTAGCATTTAAAAAACAAGAGTCCTGGCATCTGTATATTCAAAAATTCTAACTCTTTAGTTTGAGATAAAGCCCAAAGAGAAAGCTGGTATTGAGAGGAAATCTGAGACCTTGTGTGTGTTTACGCAAGTGTTCTACCATGGAGCTAAAGCCCTGTATGCTCCCCAAATTTACATTTTTAATTATCACCCAGCTGTTCTAATACATGCATTCCATAGGAAACACTTTTATAAATCTCACCAATTATACCTTAATTAATATAGGGAAATTAAAAAGTCTCTCATGAGAGTAATTTTTATCTTCATTCTTAATTCAAGCAGTTATGCATATACATTTTCTGCTGTACGGTCTCTGGGTAAAGTGTTTGTCATAAAGCCTGATAACCTGAGTTCAACCCTTAGAGCACAGTTGAACACGGAAGGAGGTAATCATTTCCACAGAGTTGTCATCCACCTCCATAAGCTCACTACGGTGCATGCATGACTCCTACACAAACAAATAAACGTAATTAAAAAAACAAGTATTTTATTTCCAAATTAATCTAATTGTTAGTTCCTAGGTTGTTTTTTTTTTGAAAGATAGTAAGTAACATTTACTGAAGCAGAATTTAAACAAGGTAAAATTCACACTACTAAACATGTAAGCCTTGCGTAAGATAAACAGGTAGCCATGAAAATGTCTCTGCTGTGAAGACATCATTTTTCTATAACAGAGTAAATATAAATGAACCACAAGTGATGTATTCTCATGCGTGTGGCTTCTGTTACTACAATTTATTAGTTCTTCATATTAAGGGCCAGTAGTTTGTTAATTATTAAATAATTAGATAATTAATACCAGTAGTTTTAAAGTTTTAAATGGTAGGTCATCTTACGGGTCTTTTGTCATTTACCTACTCACCACTGGAGGGAAGATGTGCTTTTTCCAACTTTGGGTATTTATTAATAAAATGGCAACAAACATTTATACTAGAGAATTTTATTTTTAATATTTATTTTCATTATTTTTATTACATGCTGGGGGTGGGCAGTTTACGTGTTCATAAGTGCAGGTGCACATGGAAGCTAGAGAATTGGATCCCCTGGAACTGTAGTTACAGAAAGTTGTGAGCCACCCGCATGGGTGCTAGGAACCAAACTCAGGTCTTCTGGGTAAGCTCTTAATTGTTGGGTCTTCTCTTCAGACCATATGTAGATGACTTTAAATGATCACAAAATTTCATTTCTCTGGGATAAACACTTGAACATGATATGGCTGGAGTCTACAGTAAACATATGTTTAACTTTAATAAGAAAATTAAAACTGTTTTCTCATGCGACCACTTTTTGTTGTGAGCAAAAGTCCACAGAAAGAAACTGCCCTCTGCATCAAATAATTTTCAAGGATTATTAAGTGATTAAGACTTCAGTGAGGACCAGCAAGGTGGCTCAGCCAGGATGTGCTGACCCGAGTTCTATCCCCAGGACCTGTAAGGTGGACAGACAGCACCAACTGCTGCGGGTCACTGACCTCCACACACATTGTGGTACCGCAGACATTTGTTCACAGAGACACACACAAAATTAATAAAAGGTAATCTTAAAAAGAAAAACAAATAAAACTCACCTTCAGTGATTGTGAAGGGATTAGAGAGCTAAGCGCATCACCAGACAGCATCTGAAGCCACGGCAAACATTTCCTCATTCTGCTGTAGCTGCCTACTTGAAGTTTCCACCAATGTATCTTGAGAATGTCTTGATAGTGTCCACATTTACTCCCTCTCCTCAAAAAAAGGGGTAACCTGAGTTTAAAAATAAGTAACTGTGAGTTTATGCAAGCTTTTGTATCATGCTATTTAATTGTATTTCACTGTTGTTTTTTTTTAATGCCCTAGTATTGGAAAAACAAATTCAGACTTAAAAGTAAGACTAATGGGGCTAGATAGATGGCTCAGGGGTTCAGAACACTGACTACGCTTACAAAGGACTATGGCTTGGTTCCCAGTACACACACATGGTGGCCTATAACCATCTATAGCTCGAGTTCTGGGAGGACCTGACACTCCGTATGTACTTCATGGGCACTGCACACATATATGTACACACATGCAAGCAAAAAAACAAAAACATATGTATGTGTGTGTGTGTGTGTGTGTGTATATGTATATAGTCTAAAACAAAAAAGTATAAACTAAGAATTATAAACTACTAATGACCTTCAATTCTTGTTTTCTACTTACTACCTACATGATCATGAAAGTTTCCGTTTCCTTACCTGAGGAACAAGTAAGAGGTAGAATGCTTGCTTAGGTCATTTGATGCCCTGAGCTTGCATCCCAGTACCACCCCCAATGCTAAAATTCCCCCAAAACTCATGAGCAAAATGTTTGCCAGTCTACTTATGTGTTATTGTTAAGTGATTAGATCAATGGAGTATTTGATTTATGAGTTAGTAGTTAAATGGGTTATTATGATGAAGGACAGAATTAGAGGTAGTAAGCCCCCCCCCTCTCTCATCCATGTTTCTGACAACACGATATTCTGCATTGCCTCAAGCCAATGAAGTCAACTGACCCATGAACTGAATCCTCTAAACTGTGAACCAAAATACATCTTACATCCTTAACATTGTTTTCCCTGAGCACTTTCCTACACCCATAAAAAGATGACTAATAGGCACAACAGCTACATACAAGCTCAGTAAAAACCTGTTCCCCTGATCCAAAGTTCAGTCTCTAAACATGGCTCATATTCAATTTGGAAAATGTAACTCTAATAGCACATATCATTCAAGGTCATCATGAAAATGCTGCTAGCTTCAAAAACATGAAATAGAACTTCTGTCCACAGGTGTACTTGTACACAGCACTATCTTGTTATGGTTTCAAATTCTATCCAGTCTCTCCACAGGTCTGCAGTGAAAAGATGCCCTCTGAACCTAACACAGCTGTTGCAACCACAAGCAAGACAGCTGTGGTTATCAGCAGAAGACCTGCAAAAGATCAGGCCCATCAACATTTCATCACAGATGAGGGAAGATCCCACAAGGCCCCACCCTTCTCCTGGGGTCTATTGGCAGGTAATGCTTACTGGGGTAAGCAGTATGTCAATTTCTTCCTTGGTGGATCCACTGATAAATCCCCATGTTCTACTAAATAACCCCCCACCTACGTGCAAGCAACTCTAATTAGCCTAGTTAGTCTCACACAAAAAGGGCATGCGAAACTTGGAGTAGGAGTTCAGGGTAGAAAGCTCTTAGTGGGGGTTGAGGCTGAAAGATATAAAGGAGAATAAAATGATTAAAATTCATTATAAACATGTATGAAAGTGTCAAAGCATAACAATGCAATAGATTATTTTTTTAAAAGAATCTATTGTGAAGACAAATTAGTTCAATTTGCTAAAGATTTACTAAGATAATTCTATGATTCAAATCTCATGCACCAAATTCCAAGGCATATGAAGTATGTTTCAAGCCTTGATTTCCATGGATGGAAATTACCTCTCCTGTGTTTTATTATTTTGCTGGAGAGCATAAGTAGCTATGTTACTTGGCTCAGTGGTATCCTGTGGGTGATTTTCACATACGCATGTCCCATAAAACACCTGTTCTACATTACTATCCAATCTTGTTATTTTCAGCTGTCTGTGGCTATTACGACTGACAATTGCTCACAAATAGCAGACTGCACATTAGGGCCAAAAAGTAGCCCTCTGTCTTTCACTTACAAGATTATTTGGAGTGTTTCAAAGATAACTGGTCCCAAGCCATAGTTCATTAGCTTTGTTATTTAAAACTTAGTATTCACAGAATCAATGCCAAGGATAAAGCAACATTTGTCTGAATGGGATCTGTGATCATCTCTACTAAGGAAACAGTGTCTCTCACCTCCTCCCCTCCCTCAGTCTTCTCTTTCTCCTTCCCTCTCTCCCTCCATCCCTTGCTCTTAATTCTTGCTTTCTTGCTTACTTTGATTTTTCTGTCTCTTTTAATTTCATATATCCTTCCTTCATATTGCATATGTATATATAATATATTACATATTATAATAAGTTATATAATCTATCTGGTATGTATATGGGTATCAAACATTATATTAAATGAGAATATATATAAATCTTTTAACATATACTATATATAAAATAAAATCTTATATTAAGCAAATAGCACAGTGCCTGGCACATACAGAATACTTTTGTGATAGCTGATATGTTATGAGGTTTGTATTCATTCTTATTTAGCCCAGTAAATTTTGTAAGGATATGATACAGATCATACTGGTGCATATATGTATATAAGTAAGCAAGTTTTTGGTTTTTATAAAGTAGTGGAGGTTGAACCTTGAGAATGTTCTGCCACTGAGCATTACAATTAATACAAATCCCATTAGATGGATTTTATTAATGTCCCAGCCTCACAAATATTATTTCATGTTTAGACACATTAAATAAGTTACCTACACCATACAACTAGAGAGTGATAGAGCCAGAATGAGAATTCAGTATTATATTTCTGGATTTTGGAATTTAAATCAGTCAAACATATGATGTCATCTATCACATATATTAACATATACACATTTTACATGCATTTTTAGATTAAAATATACCCATAAATTGGGCTTGGTGGTAGACATCTATAATGCATGAGGATCACAAATTTGGGACTAGTCAGCACCTGCCCCCACAAAACACAAAAGCATGTATATATTTTGTCTGAACAGGTCTCTTTTTTCCCCAGTGGACAGACTCAGAAATATGACATATTCACTGCTAAAATGGAAAATTAACTCAAAACATATGCTTTCTGATGACAGTTAAACAGCAAACATTTTACAAAAGATCCATACCTCGGGAGTTTCAGACCACCTCTTAGCTTCATGGTACATAGCTTATGCTGTTTGGTCCTCAAGAAGTAGAAGGAAAGATGCAAAAATACTGAAATAACTTGGGTTCACAGAGATCAGAAGGCAGTTGTTAATGTTTGTTTAGAACTGATCAAAATCTAGAGACTCTAAAGTCTCTCCAAACATCCCTTGACTCCTATCTTTGGAAATCAGGCAATTCTGTACTAACCGCACAACGAAGCATGTTTTCAATGCTTGGCAAAATAAGTGGACCTCACTCCTTTTTCCTGTTCACTTCAGAGTATTTTCTTCCTTGCTGATTATCTGTCCATTACTTATCTTGAATATTAGTCTGGTCCTTCTGAAAGCCAACTGGAGCCTGATTTCTATCTGTGTTTGAGAATGGGCAACCACAGTGTCCCCAGAATTTCAGATGAATTTTTCAATTAGGTTATAATGACTCTTAACATGAAAATAATAACCCTCCTTCTGGCTCCATAGCTATAAAGCAAAGAGAAACAACTTAACATTTTTTTAATAACCATTCACTAAACATAAAATCCTGATCAAAAATACTGAAGGAGTATTAATTTATGAAAACTGGTGAGAAATAAGATTCATAATGGAAATTAAGTGACACTGAACTCTTTGATAATAAATTCACTCTGCCTTGTGGTTTTAAGAAATCTAATGAAATCCCAGCCAACTCAGACTTTGAATTAGATGTAATTTAATAATAACATCTGTTTCATTATTACAAAAAATACTATTCACTCTGGATTTTATATTATTCCCACTCTAATTAGCTTCCATTTTAAAGGAAAAACTATTCGCAAAGGCAAGGAGATCACCGAGGAGTAGAGCGGAATCTTAACAGGGTAATGGGGTTTGTTAGCAAAAGCAAAGCATGTGACAGACACGTACAGGAATGCTATAATGAAACCCATCATTTTACACATTAAATACATGTTTAAATAAAAGAATTGCAATTTCATATCAGTCTAATCACAATTTTGATTTATAGGTATTTTTATAAGCTACATAGAAGTTAATAGAAGTTGTAGGTTCATGGGCTTTACATCCACGCCCCCCACACACACACACTTCAGAGCAGTGGTGGAATGTTTGTACTTAGTAGATGATAGGGAAGATGGAAGAAAAATAAACTAATACATCTGTGGCAGTGAACTTACAGCCTTATTTGAGGTAGAATGATTATTACTGCTGAGAATCATCTTTATAGTGTAACAGTACATTATTTATGGTCTCTCGTTATACATGTGATTTAAGCAGGAAGCAAAACATTCCAGAAAAATATGGAAATGCTCTTGGAATAAGTATCACGTATTTTACGGTCTTCATGTTGGGAAATGGTTGGTGACTTGTGCTCACACATGTCTGCATGGTGATGGCTGTGTCTACTTTCATTTTCTCTCTGTTAATAAATCATTCTGACTTCTTAATGATAACGCATGCTAATTTCCAGTTATTTTCCTTTTTAGAAACTTTAAGTTCATGTTAACTGATAATTCCAGTACCATATTTGGCAAATGTTAGGTGGTGAGATCATTACGATTTGGACTCAAAAAGGTAAGTCATTGGGTTGGGAAAACGGACCAATCAGTACAATTCTTGCCAGAAAAGCATGAGGACATGAGTTCCATCCCTGGAATCTACATTTGAAAAGGCAGGCATGGTGGCACATGCTTATAATCATAGTGCTGGGCAGGTAGAAATGGGCAAAGTCTTGGGCTGATCGGTCAGATCTAGATTAATGAGAAACTCTGTCTCAAAAAAATCAAAGTGGAGCTAGAGAGATTATAAAATTCATTATAAACATGTATGAACATGTCCAACAAATAAAAATGAAACAGATTGATTTTTAAAAAAACAAGATAGGTTGTAAAAACAACTTAGCTCAATTTGCTACAGATTAACTGAGATCATTCTATGACCCAAACTTCAAGAACTAAATTCCAAGGAATCTGAAGTTGTGTCCCAAGCCTTGATTCCCGTAGAGGTTAATTGCCTCTCCTGTGTTTGCTTAAGAACATAAACATTCTATGTCACTTGGCTCAAGAATGCAGAGTTTTCTTTCGGAGAACACTGGTTCAGTTCCCCACAAATATATAGAAAGACTCCAAAGCATCTATAACTCCAGCTCCAGGGAATCCATCTCCCCCTCTTCTAGATCCTTCAGTACCTGAGTTCACATGTACACATGCCCACACAGTGATATGCTCTATTAAAAATAATAAATCTCAAAAAATATGGACAGTGTCTGAGGAATAATATTTACCACTTTCCTCAAAGGTATGTTCATATGTGTGTACATTTATTCACACACACACACACACACACGGTAAGTCATTACAGTTTGTCTGTGACTATATTAATTCATATTTTGCTATGAACTATTTGTCTCTCCTCCCAAGTAATATGTGATTATATATCTCTTCGTTATTTTTATTAATAACTGAGAAGCTGGGTATAATGACATTCAGATGTAATACAAACAACTGGAAGGCTGAGACAGGAAGATTGGAATCAGAGCCAGCCTGGGCAACTTGGGCAGATAAGTCACTTAAACCTTGTGTTCTTCATCTATGATGAAGAAAAGCATAATGTTACTCATGAATATATTCTCTACATGAGAGGCAAGGCAGGCTGAGGAAAACGATATGGCTTTTCTGGCACAGAGGGCATAGGTGTAAGAAATCAGAGCAACTTTCCTGTTACAGTACACAGTCTGCAAGATGCTGAGTCTATAGGGATGGATGGGATGTAGAATTGAGCAGAGGATGAAAGGAAAGCAAATAATCAGAAATATTGTGAGCCTACTATGTGTTAATAGTGGACCTGTTGATTCCATACAGTTTCCTATTTCATCTTTACAATAGTCCTGTAGGGTCGAGTTTTGCATTTCCACTTTACACAAAAGAAAATCAAGCATCCAAAAATTTGAAAGTCAAATCACACTCCAGCCCTGACGCTATTCTCTTTCTAGTGTTCCAGACTGAAGCATCCCAGGACTAACTAGATCATGGGTAGTTGACTATCACCCTTAGTAGACACTGTTCTTCCAAAGCTAATTTATTTTTAAGAGTTTACCACTTCCCTAACCCAAAGGCATAAATTACTAAAAAATTATGGTTCTGAGTATTAACGGAATGCTCCAGTCCCTTCACAGACATGCTAGAGGAGTAGGGTCTGGTCAACACACCACATGTGCTGTTCCTTACCACGATGTTTATAATGTGAATCTCCAAGCTGCTTGGTCTGAGTGATACTGTTCATGAGGAACCATAGGATAAAATGTACTCACTGTGGGAGCTCAGGTATTTATAATGATTCCAGAAGTTTAACCAGTTTTATACCTCTAGATCTTTCCATGGAGATATGAGCTTCCAAATAAGCTACTAGAAGATGTTTAGAGAGCAGAAATTCTTTTAATTGTGAAGTCAAAATGAAATTGAGATTACACACTCCAAACATATAATGACACAGAGTGAAGATTCCTCATTCAAAATGGAAAAATTGGACTGTAGCAAGGAATCATTGTCCCAAAGCAAAACCAAAATAAAACAGATTTTAAAAAAAAAAACAATAAAAACTGCTACACCAACAACTCTATGCCCAACATCCAGCAATGCTCAGGGTGAAATTTTCTGGGCTCTGAAAGGGTTAATTATCCTCAGCCCTCTAGCTCTATAACCTATAGCACACAAATAAGTCTCTAAGTTAAAACAATGCCATTCTACGTCTGCTCTTTTCCTTGATGTTCATCCCACACCTGTAGTGTTGTTTTTTATTTTTATTTTTTTGTTTTCAAACTTGAGTCACCTGTGAAGCGATGCCCTTAACTGGGGAATTTACTCAATTAGATTTGTCTGTGGGCATGCCTGTGCTATGTACTTTCTTGACTGATGATTTATCTGGGAGGGCCCAGCCCATTGAAATGTTCCTCCCCTTGGATAGTAATCCTGGTTTAATAAGAAATCCAGCTAATCTAGCCAGTAAGTGGTATTATTCTTTGGTCTCTGCTTTAGTTCCTGCCTCCAGGTTCCTCTCCCGAATTACTGCCCTGACTTCCCTCATTGATGGAGTGTAACCTGGGAGTTGTTAGATTAAATAAATCCTTTCTTGACTGAGTTACTTTTCATCATAGTGTTTATCACAGTAACAGAAAGCAAATTAGGACACTTAAAGTTCTAAATTCTTCCACATTCTTCCTAGAAACTAGTTCCATAGGCCAAGAATCTCATGAGCTGCTATATCACAGTCCTCCCCTTTTCTTGGTGCCGATTTTTCTAACATTGTTTCCTTCTCATCATGGTGGTGAAACATCCTGGCCAAAAACAGAAACAAAATAAATTAAGGGAGAAAGAATTTATGTGGGCTTACAGAACAGAGGATGCAGGACAACATCACTAGGAAGTCATAAGTCACGGCAGAAGCAGGGAAGGCATCACTGCTGGAACCAGAGGCTGGCTGGTCACATCACCTCTGCAGTCAGGAGGCAGAGATCAACAGGAAGTAGGGTCTGTCTATAAAGACTCACATTCTCCCCTAGGGCCCCACTTCCTAAAGTTTCCAAATAGCTGGTTCAATCACATGAGTGTATGTAAGACATTACAAATTTAAGCCAAAACAATAATCTAAACTCATTGATTTATGTGTTTTATGAAAGCAATAAAGAAATCAAAACTTTAGGCCATCTGTCAAAACACAATAATCATGAAAAAATGAATTTTAATCTTTGTTATGGTCTCTAGTGCTACAGATCAACCTCAGAGCTTTGTATATGCTAGACAAACGCCTTCCATCGAGACACATCAAGAGCCCAAAATGAAGTTCAGATAGTGTTCTTCTTTGATAAAATGCAATGATTGAAATAACCCAAATTAATTAGATGCTGGAAAAATCTAAAATCCATAAATCTAATTCCTTCTCATGCATTTAAAAATTGTCTATAGAGCAAAGACACAAAGTAGGATTCCCAAAATGAAAGCAAACAATCCTATATGCTATGCTGGAGATAACAGTTTTCCAGGCTGTCTGTAGCCGTCATGCCCTGCGGAAAGCTCCAAGAACTTCAGAATGAAGAAAACTAAAGGAAAAAGAAAACTTGTATCTCCAGCATATGAAGATCAGAGGTGCCACTTGGACAAAGTTTCAGCACCACTAAAACCCAGTTAACCTGGTCCAAGCTCTAGACACACACTTAAACACCTGCTCTGATCCCTTTCCAGACAGATAGCACATGCAGCAGAGTCCTGTGAAGACCTCACATCAATAGCATCTGCCAAAACGAGAGCATTACATGTGTGCTCTACGGAATATCTGGTTTCCCCAAGGTCATTTGGTAAATGGAGCAGAACCTAGAAGTGCAGAAAGGCCATTCGCTTAGCAGAGATCCTCAGATAAATGCAAGACAAGCAAAGTGGAAAAGGGATATTAGAAATAAGGGAAGTCAAGTACAAGTCTGTGGAGCACAAGATGAAAAGATTGACAGGCAAGAAAAATAATTTCCTTACGAACCTTTACACTTGAGCATTCTAATATGAATTCTTCCAAGGTGTTAGCAAGAGGCCAAGATTTGACAAATGAAAATTTTGTGAAAATCTGCCTGAAGAATAGAGAAATATTTACCCAGGTGGGTAAATATTTCTTTAAGTCAGTCTTTACTAATCCTTGTTGTGTCCATGTTATGTGGTAATGTGTGTTTTTTAAAAAGCATATATAAATGGCCATAAAAGTTATGATTTAGAGTCTGGCACAGTGAACCCCATTTTAATCATATCAGTCATTTGGGACACTGGGTGAAGAAGGTTTTGAGTTCCAGGACATCCTAGACTATCCTGTGAAACTCTTACTGAACCAAACAAATGAACAAAATTTTAATGTTAGGAGCCCTGCCTACAAGTTTTGTGATGTTCTCCAAGTACATTAAACATTTTGAGTCTGCTTGAGCCTGCTTGACACAGCTTGACTGTGAATCACCACTCTTTGACATCCATGTTAAAGAATCTACAAGGCTGATTAGCTGGTTGATGATTGTAGAGAGTTGGAATGTCATAGATCTAAAGAAAGAATTACCTTGGGATATCTTCAGTCCCCTTCATTGTTTATCTCTGTGTCCAACCTGACATCTTTTCAGCCACCAAATAAAAACCTACAAAATGTATTAACATACCACGAGCCTCCACCAAGTTAAAAGTTATGAACGTCATGTGCTAACACCTAAAATCTACTGCAGAACTCCTTTGCTTTTCTGTGACCCACTTGACTGCTTTCACCTTAGGACACACATTTGGGAAGACCTGCAACTTTGTTCCTTGTTGGCTGGTGGCAGATATGACGCAGAGCTTCAAAGAATGAAATTGAAACCAACCATGTATGAACTTAGAAACAAGCTGCCTAGCAATGTAGGAACAAACACGATTTCTCCGGGGATGCCCACATACTACTCTCTTCCTGTCTTTTCTCCACTTCACATTGCCTCTGTGTTTGAAAATTGTGTCTTGTTATTATTAATGTTTAATGAAGCCAGTATGTTTATCATACTTAACTGCAGAGTCATTTGCTGCTCCTGAATTGTTTTCTCTCAGACAGAGAAAATGGTGGTCTTTCCATTCCTTTGTGCAGTAAAGACACCAGGAAACCAGAGCTCAGGTGGAAGGGGTCAGTCCAGCACCTCAGCAAGTCTTCTCCTCCTTTAGGAAGAACACAGAATGAACCAATAGAAGAGCTCCTTGAAAATCTTGATAATAAAACCCACTCACAGTTAAAGCATATTAATGGGCTATAGAACACTGTAAGACTAAATGCTTTATGATTGCCACAGTAGTCCCTGTAGGCCAATCACTTTGCAGAATGCCAGTTCTTGGATGCTTACAGTAGACTAGACTAGCACGGCTCACTCTCATAAACTTCGGACACCAGCCATGGAGAGGAGCTAAACAGACATACAGTAAATAAATGGAAAACACATTTTTAAAATGTACCTTAAACCTGGGCAGGGGTGGTGTACGCCTTTAATCCAAGCACTCACTCCAGAGGCAGAGAGGCAAGTGGATAGCTGTTGAGTTCGAGGCCAGCCTGGTCTAGAATAAGTTCCAAGACAGCCAGAGTTAAAACAGAGAAACCCTATCTCGGAAAACTAACCAACCAATCAAACAACAACAACAACAAAAAAGTGCCTTAAAATTATGTGTATAATTTTATTCTGACATTGACAAAACTGTGGTAAATGAAGTCATGTAGTTTCATTAGATTATCTGAATGTCATTTAAGGAAAAAGGAAAACAGCTTTAGACTAATTTTAAATGGCTCCTTCACTGCAGACACAAACAGGCTGGAGACAGTTGTGTGAGAATTTCTGCTGTTCCTGTGTCTACTCAACCTGTAGAATTATCTCTTCCCCTCCCCCACACCCCAAGTCCCAACCCTTACCAAACTTCTTAGAGGAGCTTTTGTACTTTCTCATATTGTCTCTACTGCTTTCTAGTATTAACTTTTCTGCCTGTACCAGCTTGGTCAAGCGTTTCTCACAAGTTTCATTTCAATGGGTTTCTTAAAAGTCTTGAGATGATTTATTACTCTTCTTTCCTTATTCCTTGCCCAGAGGCTCCTAAGACACCGGACTCATGGGCTTCTCCTAAGTGAAGGCATTTAACAGAAGGTTTCTAGAACTTTAATGTTTTTCCTCTCAAACTGCATCTTCTATCCTGATGTCAAAGAAGTTTTTGGAAGAAACACCTCCCCCTCCCACCCAGAGACAGAGCAAGTCCTTGCACATGCCAGGGAAGTGCTCCCTCACTGCGCCCTATCTGAAATCCTATGCCAGGGAAATGCTCCCCCTGCTGTGCTCTATCTGAAATCCTATTTTCACTTTTAAATATAATTCAGGCTGGTCTTAAACTTGTGCTTTGAACTTGGGATTTCTCTGGCCTCAGTCTTCCCAGTGGAGGTGATTACAGTCAAAACCACCAGTTTCAGTTACATCTGTCTCTTGACTTGTTCTTCTTGTGGGCACAACACACTCAGCTGTCAATGACTATGTGAAATCAATGAAAGATACTACCCCCCAAAAGAGCTTCAGTGTACACCTGTTCGTTCTGGTATACCTTTAGTTAGACACCTCCGCTCAAATTGGACAAGAATCCCCATTTCTCTTTGACTGACATTTCTTGTGAACCCCAAAACAGGCAGCTGTTTTCTCTCATTATTTCTGTAACTGCAAATGCCTCCTCATCTAAGTTTGGTCAATCTAAAGACATCAGCATCTGGCTTTACCTTTATAATTAAGATATTATGTCTGGAGTAGAATTTCTCCAACATCCTTAAAGGATTCATCACAGAGAAGAACAACAAAATTAAGCAAGAAAGAAAGAAAGAGAGAAAGGAAAGAAGAAGGAAGGAAGGAAGGAAGGAAGGAAGGAGGGAGGGAGGGAGGGAGGGAGGGAGGGAAGGAAGGAAGGAAAGAAGGAAGGAAAGAAGGGAGGGAGGAGAAATGAAGGAGGAGGAAGGGAAAGAAAAAAATAAAAGAAAAAAGGAAAAGAAAAGAAGAGAAAGAAAAAAGAAAAGAAAAGAAAAGAAAAGAAAAGAAAAAAAGAAAAGAAAAGAAAAGAAAAGAAAAGAAAAGAAAAGAAAAGAAAAGAAAAGAAAAGAAGAAAGAAAAAGAAAAGAAAAAAACAAGACAAAACGGTGAAATTGCTTTTTGGCTTTGTGGGCAAACATTTTTAAGAATGGTTGTATTGCCCTCTGCTGGACGACTTGGTGAACTGAACTTGAACTAATGGTTCGAATCTTTAGCTCTAAATTCCAAACACTCTAAATACAGCTTTTCATGCTGGGTGTCATAGTGGATGTTAGAGATTTTTGCAAGAAGCATTTTTAATTTAAAGGTACAAAAAAATTACAATTAACAAGTTGTTGATTGGCTTTAGATTACAAGAAGCACGTAACTGCTGAAAGCGCTTTAACAAAGCAGCGACAAGCGTTCTGTTGACTGGTGTGATGGGTTTGAAAACCATCTTGTGTATGTCAGCTAGGCTTTAGGAACGCATGCTTTCTAACATCCAAGCTTGTAGTGACCTTTGGTCTCCAGGCTACCTATACACCTCTAAGTAGCTGCTGGTGAGTATTTGGGGAGCCGCTTCCTCTTTGTCACATGCAGATGGTACTATGGACCTTCTCAGGGGTGACAGGAAGATTACATTATCAGCAGCTGTGAAACCACATACAGTGTCTACCGTGCAGCAGAGCTTAACGACGATTAGCTGCTTTCCTTAACCTGAGCAGATTGCTAAAACTATTGCATAATCCCACCAGTAGGCGGCAATGAGACCAACGTGGGTTTTTATCAGTCACACTAAATGAAAAGGCTTTTATTAGCTATTTTAAGTCAGTAAGATTTTTTTGAAGTATGATTTGTATATAATAAAAACTAAAGAATTATAAAAGCACAATTTTGTGAGTTTTGAGACGTTACATAGTTAAATGTTCAGAACCACTGTAGGAATAAAGAACTCTGTGCTACATGAGCATCTTCATGCTTACTACCCTGTCCAGTGCTTCTTAACCACTGGTTCAATCTTTATTACCATAGTTTGTTCTTTGTAGAGTTTTTAGGTTAACAGATTTGTAACATCATGCAATAATTTGTGTCTGGAATTCAGTACTTAGAATAAAAATGTTGAAACCCAATTGTGTTGTTCTGTACAGTACCGGTTTGTTCTTTTACATTGCATCTTAGAATTTCATAAAACCTAGGATTGAAGTCACTGTGAATATTTGCACACAAGAATTTTTGCAGACACATGTTGTAGTTGTATGCTGCTGTATGGGCTCAGCAAGGAAGAGAGGGCACCACTTGTAGTAGTTAGGCTTCTGTGGGAGGTTCAGAAAGGAGACAAGGAGGCATTTTTCATAGATACAAGTTCTGACAGACCTCAGCAGAGGAAACCACCATCATGGCCAGTACTATATTCAATCAACAGCGGAACCCCAAGCATCTCAGCTCAGGTGTTTTTATTCTTTCAGAACTCCTCAGGTATTCTACCAATAGCACATGCAGATCATTAGCCATTAAACAACCCCTACTTAAATCCAACACCTGCAGACAATACAAAAGACCAAAGCCTATGCATCCCTTTTCACAACAACGCACAAAAACAAGTATTTTAAACATAACTAAAAATAAACTTCCACAACAACATGTTGCCATTTCCGTTTCATAAAAACTTAGAGAGTTGCTAGCTTGGATGATGAAGTGGGTATTTGCCATGTAAAATTACTAAATTGTTATAATATTTCATGGTCTTATCAAATTGAACTGGCAAATGGCAAATAGCTAATAAACTAGATTTCATTTATTTTAGCTATGCTAATTATATATAACATAGGACAGTCTTTTCACTTACAATGTTATTCATGAATCGGACCTGTCACTCATATCTTTTACGTATTTTTTAATTTTTGTCTAATGCAGCTGTGAGAAGATGTGTGCAAACGTTATCTCACAGCAAGTGGCTCATTTGGCCATCTTCTCAAACTTCTCTTCACAAAGAGCTTGCCTAAAGCTCACAATGACCTGTATTTGACCTCTAGTTCTAGATTAAAGTTGATTTTGGTAATGTCTCAAGTTTTTTACCTTTACATTATGCCGCTTAGAAAATGCAGGTGTCCTCAAACATTTTGACTCTTGACTCGTTTCTGTGAGGATTCCTTTTCTTTTCATTTCTGGTTCCAGCCTCTGCATTGAGAACTGTCATCTGCATTGAGTTAATTCAGATATTCTGTGTGAAGTAGAAGTTGTCTCTATACTGGCACACGATCTTTCTTTTTCCTAAAGGAAGCCAGTGAGAATGATAGCCTGTGGTTGGAAAACTTTTGCATATGAAATTCGTGTCTGTCAAGGTTGAAAAAGATCTGTCTGATTCTAAAGACGTGAGTCAAAAACCTCACCCGAGGCTTAGAAATCCTCCGTCTGGGCAAGCAGAGAAAGCAGCACTCCTGCCCCACACTTCACGGCACTGGCAAAATGAAATGTTTGTTCCAGATCCTGATGCTAACAGCAACAATGGCGGCGAAGCATTTCATTCACAGGTTTATGCTTCGTGGTTTTGATTTAAAAGTCTAGTTTAATATTATTTGTTAATTTTAAAAGACAGCGATTATCCACCCCACCCCCAAAATGACTGAGAAACTGACTGTCAGTCCTGCATTGATTGGAGCTATCCTCCATGTTCACTGAAATGTCTGAGTTGTTTTTACTAAAAACAAATACCTGGAGCTCTGTTTGTGGAGACTAATAGATTCGATAGAAGTGTTCGCTGTGGCCACCATTCTAAGATCAAAGGTCAAAACGAGCATTAGTTTTGTTAAACTATAATCCAGTGTCTTGCTCAATCAGTGTGACAGCAGCTCATCTTAAAATCCGTGAAGGAAAAGTAAAGAATCAATCCTCTTGGCTCATGGGGAAATCTTTCTGGCACTTAAAAAATCTGTTTATTTCTAAAGAGGATTTTCAAAAGCTTAAAGAACCTTTAATTTTGGAAAAAAGCAGACAAAGTAATTTAGAATAAGAAAACCCAGATTAAAGCTAAGCACATAAATGTCATTTGGTTTTATAAAAGCACAATCCATGAAGAAAATACTGACCTACAGTCGGGCGAGAATAAGAGAGTTGTTCTTGCTGATCAGGGTGTCACGAGTGTGCGTTATCCATTTCCACAGAGGCTGCAGCCTAGCACATGCAACCATATTCTACTGAGCATTTCTGGCTGCCTGGGAAATGAGAACCACCACTGTGTCTGTTGTTCTACGGTGCAGCTCTGATTAATGTATGTTTTTGGAAAAGTAAAGAAATGGTTGGTGGTTGTGTTTGAAATCTTAAGATTGTAGAAGGACTACAACTTAACCAAACTGTATTACATTCATCCATCCTCAAGATATCTTTTGGACAAGGTCAGAAGCAAATAGACCTAAGCATGAAGACCTACTGATCAGTCTTTTATAAAGGTCCAAACTTGACCAGGCTGTGGTGGCACTTGCCTGTGATCCCGTCACTGAGGAGGCTGAGGAAAGAGGATTTTGACCTGGATGCTAGTCTGAGATACATATTATAGAAAGACCATGTCTGGAAAGAAGACCAAAGCAATGAAAATCCAAACTTTAAAGACTCAGCCAACTGGCAAAATGCTGGTTCTTTCTCCTTTACAGCAGCTGCCACACAAGCAAGAAAGCAGAGCAAACCAGATGCCAAGCTGTGCCTGGAAGCAGGTGCAGTTGTATGTTGTAGAAGTTTATTTTTAGTTATGTTTAAAATGCTTTTGTGCACTGTTGGAAAAAGAGCTGCCTCGGTTCTTGGCGTTTTATATTGTTTGCAGGTGTTGGATTTCTGTGGGGTATGTTAATTGGTAATGATCCGCATGTGCTATCAGTAGAATACTTGAGTAGTTCTAGAAAGAACAAAAACACCTGAGCTCAGAGCTCAGGGTTCCACTGTGGAGTCAGGCATTGGCCATGACAGCAGTTCCCTCTGCTGAGGTCTGGCAGAGTTTGGGTTATGAATGTACCTCCATGTCTTCCTTGCTGAGCTGTTTCAGCAGTAGTGTACAATTACAGTTGTACTCTGGATAGAACCGTGGACAGCCAGACAGTGGGGATCCTTTCTTAGTCAGAAGACAAAACAATAGACTTTATTGAAAATATGACCTGATGGAATATACCAATTTGAAGTGTCCCCTGGGTGAAGACCCCCCTACCCCCGAGAAACCACCAGGACTCAAGATTGATGCAAATGCACGAGGCTTTATTGCTAGCGTGCGAGGGTCAGCACTCACTGCCCTATGAGGCAAAAGAAGGAGTGTACCCCCGAGAACATCTCACACAGGGTTTTATAGCATTTTTAGAGGCAAAGTCAGTTACAAGAGTATATGGTGCATTTTCATTGGTTCATGAAATAAGCAGTTGCTGACCTTTAAACTGATTGGTCTTGGCGTGGAGTGCATTCTGAGTTGTGTGGGGGAATTCCTAGTCAGGGATGTGTTGCTGGGCACCTGTACTAACAGTTTTTCTCAGTATTGTTGAATTGTTTTTCAGTTTGCCCTTCTGGGAACAGCTTGTGCTAACTGTAAACTTAGGTCTGTTGTCAGGAACATGAAACTTAGGCCTTCTAGCTTTTTGTCAAAAGCCTTTAGCCTTTTTAAATTTATCTCAATAGTAAACTTATTAATTTGTAATATTGCCAACTTTATTTTATTGATAATAAAACTGAGATCTAAAGAAGGTAAAAAGTATATAGAATCCTACAGTGGATAAGGTACAGAATTGGCCCTGAAGACTGAGAGGCAGGATGGTCCCAATGTTAGGGCCAGTCTGAGCTACATAGCAAGACCCTGTCTCATAAAATAAAATAAAATAGATTAAATCCATGTTAATCTAAGCAGCTTGACCTCAAAGCTTTATAGCTGCAGTCACTCAAACTGCTTCCCAAAGCTACACTTGCCGTTCTTTCGGTGCTGCATGAAATGCAGTCTTTATCAAATTAACCTTTTTACTGAATAAAAATTTTAAAATTTCACATTTTATTTCACATATAAATTTATTTCACATATAAATTTCACAAATTAAATTTATTTTATAAATAAAAATTTGTATTTTTATTCTCTGTCTCTCCATCTCTCTCAAAACAAACTAAGAAACACACACACACACACAAATACTCCACAGAAACTGAATCAAAATATACAAGCAAAAGACCAATAAGACTAAAAAATGCCCAAATACAACAATGTGAGATGAAACGTCTGCAAAAATACCATTGAGTTTGTTCTGTGTTGGCTTGCTACTCCTGGACATAGGCCGACCCTTAAGTGTGGTTCGTTTGCCCACACTTGTTTCCTCCACTTGTTTATTAATTTCTTCACACTTATTTATATTTCCCCATCAGAGAAAATAAATTTTCCTTCACCAAGGTTATTAATTGTTGCTGAGGGCTGAGGGCTGAGAGCCCATGTCCACTTGTCTGTCTCAGTGCTGGGAGCTCTGCAGGCCCTTCCTGTGCTACCAAGTGTGTGCGTGTGCTGCCACAGTGTGTGTGTGCTGCCTTAGTCTGTGTGTGTGCTGCCTCAGTCTGCATGTGTGCTGCCACAGTATGTGTGTGTGCTGCCACAGTATGTGTGTGTGCTGCCACAGTATGTGTGTGCTGCCACAGTGTGTGTGTGTGCGGTCACAGTGTGCGTATGCTGCCACAGTGTGTGTGTATACTGCCACAGTGTTTGTGTGCTGCCACAGTGTGTGTGTGCTGCCTCAGTGTGTGTGTGTGCGGTCACAGTGTGTGTATGCTGCCACAGTGTGTGTGTGTGCTGCCACAGTGTGTGTGTGTGCTGCTACAGTGTGTGTGTGCTGCCACAGTCTCTGTGAGTTCACATGTTTATCAGTTCTGCTGTGTCTGGTGATTCCTCAGGAAATGTGGAATGGACTTACCACAAGACCCAGCTATACCCTTCTGGGCATATATCCAAATGACACTCTATCCTACCAGAAGGACGCTTGCTAAACTATGTTCATAGCAGCTTTATTTATAATACCCCGAAATTGGGAACAACTTAGATGCCCCTCAACTGAAAAATGGATTAAGAAATTGTGTAGTATTACAATGGAGTATTACTTGGCTATTTAAAAAAAAAAAAAAAAAAAAAAGACCTCATGAATGTTCCAGGCAAGTGGATGAGAGTAGAGAAAATAATCCTGAGTGAAATAACTCAGTTCTGGAGAGACAAACATGGTACGCACTCACTTATATGTGAACATTAACTGTTAAACAAAGGAGAAAGGTACTAATATCCACAGACCCAGAGAAACTATGCAACAAGGAGGCCCCCAGTGGGAACACAGGTCTCCCTGATAACGTGGAAGTAGAGCAGGTGGTACCGGTGGGCTGTGGAAGGGTGGGAAGGGAGAGAATGGGAGTTAAGGGGACCAGGAGGAGGAGAGGGATGGAGAGAGAAAATATATGCAGAGACCATCAGAATTAGGGGCTGATGGGGAGACCTAGTATAGTGGAAACTCCCTGGAATCTAGGAGGGAGACATTAGCAGGGACCTCTCTCTAGTAATTGGGGATAGGGAGCCTGAACAGGCCAGGGGTGGGTTTGGGACATAATCCCAGCCACAAAACCTCTGTCCTGTGGCCTATCTGCCCTGTAGGATCCACTGGGACAATGGAGGGGGAAAGTTCCATGCCAAAGGAGGGAATCCCTGCCTGAGACTGAAGGGCAGGCCAGGAACTAGCGACTGGATAACCCGAAGATGATTTCAAATTATGTCATGCTCTGCTCATAGATAGCTGCCTAGCCTAGTCAGCTTCAGAGAAGCCTCCTCCAGCAGATAATGGGTGCATATGCAGAAGCCCAGGGCCAAATGTCATGCAGAGCTTAGGGAACCCCGTGGAAGAGGGAGGGGAAGGATTGTAGGGATCAGAGGGGTTTAGGACACCCACCGGGAGAACAAGCCCAATAGTGTCAACTGACTAGTACTCTTAGAGGCTCACAGAGACTGAAGCAGCAGACACGGAACTCCCAAGGTCCCCTAAATATATCTTATGGCTGTCTGGCTTGGTGTTCT
This sequence comes from Cricetomys ansorgei, assembly GCA_026225945.1. Taxonomy (NCBI): domain Eukaryota; kingdom Metazoa; phylum Chordata; class Mammalia; order Rodentia; family Nesomyidae; genus Cricetomys; species Cricetomys ansorgei. Next base: position 2,283,130 of record JAMJFZ010000107.1, read on the forward strand.
TGCAAAAATCCTACAGGCTGGAATGGGGAGTCTCTGGCCCTTTTCCCTACCCTTGGAACAATTTTGCTCCTGCTGGGTTGCCCAGTCCACCCTTGATGTGGGGAGCAGTGACTGGCTTCGTTCCATCTTATTATTTCCTCCCCTGTTTGGGTGGTAACCCTGGGAGGACTGTTCTTTTCTGAGAAGGGTGAGGCTGGTTGGTAGGGAGGGTGGGAGAGTAGATCTGAGGGAGAGAGGAGATGGGGAGAGTTGGGGGGAGTAGAGGGAGGGTTGGAGGGAGGGGTGGTGGGGTTGAAAAATGGACTAGAGAAGAAAAATAAAATAAAATAAAACACATGGAAAGTTGAGTGGGAGTCAGACTTAAGCCACACGTGATGACACATCGTGTTATGACAACCAGACCCTTTTATACACTCTTCCTTGGTGCTGCAGTAATGATCCTTGCTGTGAGCCATTGCATCCAAAGAGAAGTAGAGAAGTTATTTATACCTACGCACTCCACCCCAACAGGTGCTTGAGGGGATCGTAGGTGGAATTCAAAGTCAGTGGAGGTAACTTGTGACTTGCAGTCATTCGGGACAAGGAGAAGCAAAGGGGGAAGACAGACAGGGAATAGCAAAGAGAAGTAATTATGGCTGTTTGAGCCTCTTCTACCAAAAATACCACCAAAGGTTCCAAGGCACAAGTGGGGCAGTAGACATGAGCGCTTTCTGTGCCAGAGCCCTTACCCAGTGTTGGCATCTGACTGTTGGACTTCACAGCTGTGCATCCTGCGGCTAGAGTAAAACCGAGATGCGGCTCTTGGTTCTGAATCAGCTGTCACCACGAAAGTAAAATCCAAGGTTCAGATTCAAGTTTGAGTTTTGCCACCTGCGACTTACGTGACGTGACGTCTAGTAGTCAACGTGGAATAGTTAAAGGATTTCCTTCACAAGACTGCTGTGAGAAACCATGTGATAAAATTAAGAAAGCACAAAACATAAAAGTCTGACTAGGACACAGAAAACACCTGATCAAGGGAGATGTGAACATTACTGTACTGTCCACCTAGAATGCTTAGAAGAAGTTATTTCATTTTATTTAAGAAACATCTAACCAATATCAAAAATATTTTTAGTGTTAAGCAGTTAAGTTAGGATTGTATCAAAAATATTTGGTTAAAATAGGAAAACAGGGCTAGAATTTAGCAGTAGAATAAGACTCGATGCTCAAGACTCTGGGCTGAGTCCCCATCAAGAAAGAAAGAGAGAGGGAGGAGTGAGAAGAAAAGAGAAATTAAAGAACAAGAACTCCAAGAATTATGCGCCCACCAGAAACAAGAAAAGAGAAAAAAAAAAATTCCCTCGGAGCCTGAGAAAATAATTTTGCTGCTTTTGTTGCTTAAGCAATCCACTTTGTGGTGAGTTTCTGTGATTCTGTGGTTTAACTGCCACTGCGGCAGTATCTGGAGGTGGGACCCTCGTGGGAGCTGCCCCCGACGAGTGGGGTGTTGGCATTATCTCGGAGTCCGTAGGTGGCTGCAGGAGACCAATGCTCTAAAAGGGAGCTGCCTTTGCTTGTGTCCTCGGCCCCTCAGGAGTCCCTCACCACAGGATGCTCTTCTCCATGTTCTGACACGGAAGGAAGGCCCTCACCCAAGCGTGTCGCTGAGCTTCCCAACCTCCAGAGCAGAGAGAAATGATTGTCCTTTCGTTACAACCACTGCATCAGCCGCGCTCTGTTACCAATGGGAGGGGGCAGGCATATGGCAAGCCCTGAGAACCAACCCAGATGGCATTATGGTACAAAGGAATGAAAATTAAAATTGGGAGGAATCATAATTTCGGCTCACTTTGTCCCCCGCTGAAATGAGGAAATCCCATTCTAACGTTAAGCCTCCATTTTGGAGGGTCGTGCGAACATTTCATAAAATTTTTGTAAAGTGACTGGGATTTTCAAAATACGCTCAGTCCAACTTGAGGTTTGTGAAAACAGACTCTGTGGTATAGTCGGTTTTGAAAATCTAATATGCATGCTTTCCCTACTGAAACGGGCTGCTGTAGAAAGGCACCACAAGTATTTGTAATTTATAATCTGCTTCGCCTCTTTTAGCTAGCCTTCCACAAAATGTTTTTGACAGTTGAGTATCTCCGTGGGAGACATCCAGTAACTGTCTCGTGGATAGCTGTATTCCTTCAGAGTGCAGCTTAGGAAATACTGCGCTGCGCCATTAGAAGATGTTCCAGGGCAGCGGCAAGAATCCTCAGTGCGGAGAGGCATCTGCCGTCAAGCCTGCCAACCTAAGTTTGATTCCTAGAAATGACATGGTGGGAAAAAAGAACTAATTCCTGCAATTTATTCTTTGACCTCTGCACGCACACCATAGCAAACACGAAGCCCTCCCCGGTTGACACAGACACTAAATAAATGGAATATTTTGAAAAGTGTAATTAGTCGTGTTGCAAACAAAACGGGGATAGATTATGGGAAGGAAGGGGATCGTAAAGCTGAGGGAACAGGTGTGGATGCCCTGAACAGATAGGGATGCTGAGCACAGGTGTGGGTCAGCATGAACATCCATTATCCCTGGAAAAGAACAACTGAGGATAGAAAGAGATCAGAGGAGAGGACTTGACAGAGACACTGACAGCACAGATCGCACTGCAACGTCAGAGTACCAGTGAGACTTTGACTTGGAGTGAGTTAAAATTGTGGTTACTGAGCAGAGGCTTGGCAGGATCTGAGGGTGTGGGGAGTGTGACTACGATTTGGGAGAGAAGGAACCTTTGAATAAGGTACTATAACTTAGAGACTGCTACCTTAGATGCTGAGACTCAAACCAAGCCTACAGTTGCAGAGGCGGTGAAAGTGTGGAGGTGTTTCAAAGGTACAGCTGAAGAGACTGGCTTGTGGACACTGGTCTGTCTGAATCTAAAGCAAGTGAGGTAGAGAAAGAGGACTCCACGGTGCTCATAAGGGGGGGTGTGAGGTCTGAAATAGTACCTACAAAGACACGTAGATGACATTGTGTGAGCTGCATGATTGAGCAGGAGCAAGACTTCTTAGGAGGGGGCAGATGATGTAGAAGGGAGAATTAACAATGTGGTTTGGTGCAAAGCTATTCTAAGGTGCATTTGACACCAAATGGCTGTGGTGAGCACACGACGGGGTGGCTAATGGGGCCCTCAGGGTAAGCTGGAACCATTCAGGGCAATACTGACGTCTTCCAGTCGTGAATGGCATTTAAATCCACAGGATTTGAAAAGGGCACTCAAGAACTGGGTTTAGGAAGGAACAATTAAAGAGCAGAAGTCTATGTTTTTAGGGTATACGAATGTTCAGAAACCCATTTTAATACAACGGCCATTTTAGTGTTAGTAAGAAATGTGTAGATGATGTGTAAGTTATTTTTTTGTTGCTGTGACAATACACCATGACCAGAAGCAGTTTACAGAAGGAAGAGTTTATTTGCTTATGCTTGCAGGAGGACCAGAGTCCATCATGGTGGGTGAGCGTGGCAGCAGGCGTGGTGGTGGAGCGGAAAGCTGAGAGATTACACCAATACTACAGAGAACGTGAACGGGACTATGAACTCTCAAAGCCTCCCTCCAGTGATTTACTTACCCTGGCAAGGGATGCTCTCTAAGCCTCTCCAGACAGTGCTACCACATGGGGACTGTATGTTCAAATACCTGAGCCAATAGCAGACATTTCTTACTCAAACTACTACAGGTAGCATGAGCAGACCAGCATACATCATCACAGCCATGAGAACTCTTCACTGTATTTATTCCCCAATGTGAGAAAGGCATGTCACCAGGCCATTAGGAAACTCGGTCCTTAACTCCTGAACTAGAAAACTAATGTATCCAGGCTACTTAGTAGGAGCCAAGACTATAACCCTGTGATGTGTTTAGGTGTATAAGATCAAATACTATTTTGGTCTCTTGAGACATGGAAAGAAATAGGATATAGTCACCAACAGTATCTCTGCCATGTTCAGTTGAAGAGCTTTGAAAGTATACCTTGAGTGTTACTATAGCAGGCACTTTGCCAACCATTTCCGTGTTGGGTCTTTCCCAGTGTTTCTCCATCTTCATGTTTCATCCCTTGTTCTGTGCTCAGATACTGGTAAGTGACCCCTACATCCCATGTACGTCCAACCCAGCTCTTTCCTTCCAGATCCAAGCTATCCCCCTCTGCAAATCCCTCGGGCTTAGAGAGATGGACCACAAAAAGATGATGTCTCAATCCTGATTATAAAGATACAGCACTGGCCACCATACAGTCCCTCTGTCACTAACTCTTAACTGGGCGGTGTAACGTTCATGTAACTTTTTTGCTTGTTTGTTTGTTTTTTTTGAGACAAGGTTTCTCTGTTGTAGCTCTGGCTGTCTGGAACTCACAGAGATCTGCCTGCCTTTGCCTCCTGAGTGCTTGAATCAAAGACACGTGCCACCACCGCTCGGGTTATGAACTCCTCTTAAACATCCTCATTTGACTGCAGTGCCACTTTTTCTGCCAGGAACCCTGAGTAGCGAAGCTTTGGAATCGTGCCTCATTACCCTCACCTCCACTGTGGCACTATGACAAATCCCTAATTTTGTCATATTAGCCCTCCCCAACAAGCACAACCTATGACACGGGACTCTGCTCCATATTACAAATAAGAAAAGAGGAAAGTTGCACCAATTCACACAAAAAGAGGCAGTCAGAATTTAAAGCCAGCTTGATTGGTCTCCAAAGCTTATAGGCTTAACCGTTTCACCACATTGCAAGACAAAATCAGTCACATTTCGCTGTAATTACAAAGTCATTTACAGTAATAAAGCTATAAATAACGTCATTCTGCAATGCATTGAAGATGATCTTAGAATAACTGCTCCTAATCCCATGAGCAGGAGCTCGCTGGTACGTGACTCCAGTCCCATGGTTATCACTATTTCAGAGAACTTTAAAAGTGAGGCTCAGCATTTAAGGACTTTTCAGAGTTGTAATCAAGAACAGACTAGGATGTGAATATCCCAAGGGTGAAAATCTTCATAAAATTATGCAATTGAAATTGATGAAACAAAACTAGTTTCACCTCACTGAAAAACAAGGAATAATTATAGTTTTATTTTATATACATTAAGTTTAAGCATTTTGAATAGATTACACTTATTTTCCATGGTTACAGTAGTGCTGACAGCAAGCCCTTGTGCGTTTACGCACAGTGCATGGTAATTTGATACTGTAATTAATATCATCAACAGAGACTCCACAAGAGCCAAATGAACTTCAACCATTGAGCTCAATGTATCTGGCAATCCCTGTGACTTGGTCAGTCACCAACAAACTAACCTTCTAAAGACATGTCTTAGACCTAAAACCAATCCAGGATTTGTTTTGCAGCTGATTACAAAGATGTAACAAATGTAACATATATATATATATATATATATATATATATATATATATATATATATAGAGAGAGAGAGAGAGAGAGAGGGAGAGTGCATATTTATGAATGAAGTGACGTGTACGACTACAAATATTAAAAGAGAGTTGAGGTAGAGCATTTGGAGGTTGTTCGTGGAGGAAGCCAGCTTACTTTGCTGACACAACTTTGATCCCTCCCTTCTAACTTCAAGATGTGAATGACTGGGCTGCAGATATAGCATAGCTCATTGGTAAAGTACTAGTCTAGCACAGATAAGGCCCTCGGTGTGATCTCCAGCACTTCAATAAAATATAAGAATGGATATTATTAATTACCCATTAGGTATTAACCATCCATTCTTTGGAAATGGATTTTAATTTAAAATGGCTGCTTCCTAAATGAAGTAATTCTTTTAAGCAGTTTGTTGTTCTGATTTGTATGGAGAGTTCTTGCCATTCCAGATGTCCTATGGAAGTCAGTGCCAGTAGACTCTTCCTGAGAGCTAACACACGCTAATCCTGGCTCTCTTCAGATGGCTCAGCAACCAGTGGGCAGCAGAATGTAAAAAACACCCGTCAACTTCCTTTCAAGAAAAGAGTTTATTCCCACCCAGGAATAAAGCTTAGGCAATGCAAAATAACCGATCTAAACCTTTGGGAATTCAGGGCTCCCCTCCCATCCTTATGGTTTGCGTGTGGCTTGCCAAGATCACATGGGGGTGCTCTGTTCACCACAGTGTGGGTGCTAAGAGTCCTACACAGCGAATATATTCCATGGATCTCTAAGTCAAGAAAACAGTAGGAGGGAAAGGGACCCCTTCTTTGCTGTGGTACCTAAGAATCTTCCTTCTTGTGTTCTTTAAGAATATTCTGTTTACCTGAAAGCCAGAGTCACCCAGCCCCCCACTTGCTCCTGTAGTAGCTGACACATTTATTCCACATGTCTAGCCATGTCCCGCATGAGCATGTAGGAGTATGTTCCATTCTCCAGGCATGTCAGGCCACTCCTGCATACCGGGCAAGTGATTCCAGAAGTGCATTCTGTTAGCATACAGACACGGGGAAATGGACACAGAAAAATAAGAGAGAGCGTGGCTCTCTTCTTGAAAACTGAAAGCTATAGCATGCTACCTGTAGTCAAGGGCCAAAAAGCTAGGGGCGTAATTAGTGTCAAGTCTCAGCTGTACATGTGGTTTGGCAAACACAAGGAAAGGCGTTAAAGTGCTTCGTCACATCCTAGAATAAAGGTTTTAGAATTGTTTGGTTTTTCACTCCAGTTTAAAGAGGCCATCCCCATTTGAGCTTGTTCAAGGAGATTCCATTTCAGAAGGTTGGGTTTTATAGAAATAAATAACTCACGTCTCAAGGTCCACTGGGATTCCCACTGAAAGGCAGTCATTTATAAGCCTATACAGAAGTCACGAGGATCCTTCCTCAAAACAAAATTGAGCAGCTTTCCTTGGCATAATATAACAGGCTATACTATCAACAACCTACCCTCCGTTTGACCTGGCAGCAGGTGGACCTGAGATCACTGCCGAGGATGAAAGGGATAAGCATGTGAGAGCCACGTGTATTTTCTTGGTGTCTTGGGAAGTGTTTATAATGAACTCTTTTATTCACATAACATTTCAGAATATTGTATTAGAACAATAGTCAGCTTAAAAAAACAAGCAAACAAAAAGCCCCTTCCAATTCTGTCTCCTGGCCCACAGATGTGGAATAAATTTTCAAACAATATAGGCCCTTCCTGTGAGACAGAGTACGCTCACCACAAGCCTAGAAAGTATATTTTACAGTTCCAAGTCAACAAAACAGAGGCACGTGTGACATGCCAGATTTCCACCTTTCACGCTTAGACAATACTGAGGCTAATGGCACCACATGAATTGGAAGATAGGTTTTGGCTTCATCCCATCATAAAGATAATCCCAAGTCTCTCTGTGTCTCTGTCTCTTGCCTTAAAGAAAAATGATAGGGGCTAGAGAAATTGCTCAGTGGTTAGAAGCAGATACTGCTCTTGTAAAAGACCTGAATTAGGTTTCTAGAACCCACACTGGGCAGCCCACACCTGGCTGTAATTTCAGCTCCAAGAAAATCTGATGCCTACTTCTAGCCACTGCGGGTTCCTGCACTCATGAGCATATACCCCCCACACAGATACAGGGGGCATAGGCATAACTAAACATTAAAATTTTTTAAAGTAGGAATGATAACAATCCTTATTTCAAAGGATCTGGGGGATAACCATGTAAATAGACTGCTCAGATATCATGCTGTATGCGCATGATCGACCACAACCCCAGCTGTTGTTCACCACAGCAGTTCACAGGTCTGCTGGCAGCCAATGACCAGCCATGGTTGGGAGGCCAAGGCAGGCTATTTCTATGAGCTATGAATCTTCTCCAATGTGGCTTTGGCTTATGATCATTTACTGGTTTGGTTTAACATTCTTTGGAATGGGACTGCAGCCGGAGGTGCCTCCTACCTAGTCCTGTTCCCTGCCCCCTCTTTCCGTACCTGTTGGGCCCTCACTGTGGTTTGAAGATATTATCACTTTCTGTTGCTCTCTCTTCTTCCATCCGGCTTGGTCTTTCCCAGACCCCTAGGGAAACTTTTATATTTTAGTCCATCTTAGCGTATTCAAAGCAAAGCAGTAGGTTTAAAAATAGCATCTGCAGTGTAATAAAAAGCTCAATAAAGAGCATTGCTTATTACTACCAACAAATTGAGAGACATGAAACATAGGTATGAAGTCCTTGTGGGAATTCAAAGAAAGGAAAAACATTTCAAACCAAGATGTTAGTTTTCATGTGGGAGAGCTATTTTGAGCTTTCTGGAAAGATCTCCAAAGTAAGTTTTACTGAAGGTTGGGAATAGGCAATTTGAGCTAGGAAAAGATTAAGAACAGAAAGACAATCGAGAGGCTGGAAGTGTTTCAGCTTTGGCTGGTGTGTAAAGTACATGCTCTGTTGCTGATTCGTGGAAATCTAAAAGGTAGCATGGGACTCCGCATGAAGGAGACATACATGAGTCCGTTTGTCATATGAAGCAAGTTCCAACCTCAGTGGCTTGCAAGGTGTGCATTTGTTAATCATTCACGGGATATGGTGGTGGCTGACCAGCTGCTATGACTTCCTTTCATGCACACTGCTCACACTACTCTCTGTTCCCAGCTGAAGGAGCTTCCCAAAGGACAGGACTTCCAGAAACAGAGCATGGTGTATGAAGCTTCAATTGTGGCTAAGCCAAATGCCATGTCTGCTCATAGTCCATCAGCCAAAAATAAGTCAAGTGATGAAGTCTGAAGAGATGTAACAGAGAATATCTTCCCAACACAGGAAGCTCTGGAGGTCTCAGGGCAATGCACTGGGCTTTGTGGTCACTTTGCAGAAAGAAGGGATAAATGTTAATAAAAATAGATTAATCAACCATTAATAAGAGGTTGACAAAATAAGAATGCTTAATGTTTTCAGTGGTCAGTCTCACCACTGGGCTTCTTTACCAATTGGTGTAAAAGTATATATGGCATGGGGTGTAGGAAAATATTAGATGGTCCAGACAGGAAGAATGGCCAACCTGCTTAAAGGAATGACAAGCATTCAGAAGGCCAATCCATAACCAGAACAAGTATCTTTACCTACAAGGACAAAGTGCTGCTCTTTCCATGACAAAGTGTTCCGAAGCTACAATAATGAAGGATATTGGGAGAGTTGTAGTGGTGTGGTGGTAGATGGATAGAGATACTGGCCCGGGAAAGCTGATAGAAGGCTTATGAAAAGCCTCACACACGCATGCTTACCCAACTCACAATAAAACGGAATTATAACACAGCAAGGAGAGGAATTTTGAAATAATAATAAAATTGTGGATACTGCTGATGAAGGACAGCTTATTATTTAATAGTAGCAGAGGTGGGTGATAAATAGCCCAGACCCTTTAAGAATGAAGGTGTAGGTGACCCCTCCAAGTACAGGTGTGAGATATACCAAGGTGCTGGAAGAGGGTGGCGGGACTACAGAACGAGTAGTCATAGAACATGGTTCTAAGTACCAGCAAAGGATACACGACCTGGTACAGGACAAGGATTTTAGTCCCCACAAGTGTTACTATCTTAATTTGTTAAGAAGATACGTATGCATATACAACATACATTAAACAGACATCTGTGCTTCTTACCTGTTTCTTTACCATGTGATGCACCATCGATTGCAATGACATCAGTGACTGAATGTTGTAAATATGTAGTATCGTATTTAAATTATGGAACTTTGCCTTGGGAAAAGTATTTGCAGTTGTATGTGGAATGGTTAGATCATGTTGGATGGAATTACGACCTTGATATTGTTTTAATTTGGGGATTAAGCACGACATAAAGAGACATGATTGGATGTCAAGTTGAGAAAGGAGTAGGTGCGAGGTGGTTAACCTGGGCTGGCGACTTGACTGGGTCTGGGCCTGTGAGGAGTTTCTTGATCGGGTTATCGGAAGTGAAAAGAACCACTCTAAACGTAGATGGCACCCATTCAACTTCTCCTGGATGGCCTCAGCTCAGACACCGCCTACAGGATATGTGGAGTGAGTGCCATGTGGCTTCCTGGTTTCCTGGTTTCCATGGGGTGCAGATTGACAATCTGATACCCAGAAGAGAATTCTCTAATCTTAGAAATGCGTGTTTAAAAGTGTACTGGGCCTGAGCATCAAAGGATCAGGGGACCAGATGTATATACTGTAAGCATGTCATAGCAACAGGTTTCTCACTGTAATCCTTTATTCCTGTCAACAAATGCTGTTTCTAAGGTACTGTTTTTGATGGGCAAAAGAAAAATAAAAAAATAAAAAAAACAGAAACAAAAACAAAAAACAATGAGTGTTTCACTTACGAGGTCACAGATGCTCTGGCAGAGGTGGGAAAAAAGAAACAACCCATGAGACATGAGACATAAGCCTTTGAGTGAGGAATCTTCCGACTCACGTACCGGCAGCACCATCTCATGCAGTCTTTACCCTGTCTGATAGAGGCCCAGAGAGGCAAAGCCCCCCTGCAGCTGAGCCTTCCAGATTATCCGATCTAACTGGGCCGTGCACCTAGTTGGCCCAGAATATATATTATCAAAGTCGTGTGTTTCTGAACCACTTCTCAAGAGCCGCAGATCTGTTGACCGAATTACCTTGAGATCGTGTTAGTCAGTGGCTTAGAAGATCTACCACGTTAGCAACATGACGCTTGGAACTATGTGGGACTTTTAACGCCTGGTTCCCTGCCAACTGAGGTAGAGACATCATCCACTTGTTCCTACAAATAAGTTGAAAAGCATTTGTTCATTTCAAACAACCTTTTTAGTGGAGCAAAATGACGGAACAGGACAAGACAGTGAAATCTGAACTGAAAGAAATTGAGAGACAGGCCAAGTTGGCAGATGACAGGTTTTGTTACAGCCTTTAAAAATAATATTGCTTTAAGAAAAGAAAAAAAAAAGTCAAGCCAAGAAACATCAGCAGTAAGTCCCCACCACCACCCCTCTGTTTCAGATATGCTGAAGCCAGGTTTAATTTTATGTCAGGAAAGAATTCCCTCCTGAGACTTTCCTGGCTATGGTTCAGTTGAGGATAATGTTTTCCAGTCCTGTTTCCAGGGGTCCTGAAAGCTGAAGGGAAATGAGCAAGCAGTCTTGCAGCCCTCATCCTAAGCAGCAGAGGGCGCTGTGATAGCAAAGAAACCAGCAGGCTCCTGCTTGAATCAGGGTGATGTCTGAATCCAGTCAAACTCTGGTACTAAAGACCACCTAAAAAATGAAATATCTATTAGTCACGCTTATACTCCTTATTTAATTCAAAGCCTTCATGCTACATTTTAAATCCAAAGTGGGGAAAATGCTTAGATATTTGAATAAATTTCCAGAAATGTGTAAGGCCCAGCTGTATTTCATGATTACTTTGGTCACTGTGTAATGAGATGTCTCATGAGTGTCTAAATAGGACTTCGGGGCATATAAAAGAACCATTGTAAAAATGCCACCAAAATTTACCTACCTTTGTCCTATTGCACCTGCCAAAATTGCTTAACTGTTTGGTACACTGTTGTTTTCAAACTGCTTGAATCCATTTAAAACTTGAGGAGGAGTAAGACAGGGAAGCCAGACACAAACCGATTATCATTACAGCCAGGCTTTGCCTCTAGCTTCACCAATGTGTTTGAAGTCCTACACTACATCCACACAGTGTAATTCCCCGCCAAGTTAAGAATTACGTGACTATTAATATTGTAAATAACTCTCATACTCGCCTACCTCTGGCTACTCAGCTCCTTCTAACCTCCATGGAGCTATTTGAACATAACCTTACGGAGCCAACATTCAACTGCTACTGACATTGCTTGGATATATTTTGGGGGGGTGCCATTTATACATATGTAATAAACATATGTTATTTTCAAGAATGTCCCCAGGAGTAGGATGTGGAGACTTTAAAGACACTTGGTCCAAAGGAGTCCTGAATCAGTCCAGGGGACTATTTCAGAGAAGCAGCCCCACGTGTGCGAACTTCCAGCACTTGGACGCTGACGTAGGAAGGGGAGGGAGCTGAGAGGCAGGACAGAAAACCGAAAGAGGTATCCTGTTCAGCTACTGCTATCAAAGTTTCTCTCTCTTTCTCCCCCCCCTACTCCTTCTGGGAGGGGTATTGGGAGCATGGGATCTCGTTATTTATTTGGTCACCATAGCATAGCTATTTTTGTTCTCTGAGAGGCAAGCCCCCTAACATTCGCTCTCTCTGGAGAGTAGAGCTGAGTCTTTTAGGCCCAATGATTTGGGAAATCTGATTTAACATTTCCAAAAGCCTCACCCCCTAGTTTGGGGCATAAATAGTCCGCAGCTTTTTGAAGCTATAAACGCGTCTTGATAAGGTAATTGAACAAACTCAATTACATTCTAAGTAGCAACCTCTCAGGTCGCAGAGATGCCCTATTCTGTGCCTTAAACTGAGTTCACAGTACTTCCCGTATTCCTTCTCTCTCCCAAACTGTTTCTCCATGCTACTATGATGTACAGACAAATCTGTGAGTCCTTTGCCTCAACAAATGCCTAAGCAAGTAACTAAATTACATAAGACCCCTAAGTGAATGATTCTTTTAGCACTCTTCCCCTCTGAGGCTTTAGAGAAAGAACAGGCACTGTTTTTTTCCATATTCCATATTCCATAGCCCTGAACCTTTTCGTCCTGTTCTCAATAATGCCATGTAAAGACTAGAGCAGGTAAGAGCTGACCGCATAAGTCACTACTTAGGCACCTTTGGCTGACTCCAAAGACAAAGTTCAGGAATTGGATATTCTCCGCCCTTGCCTTGGGTCCGAATTGGGAATTTCAAGAGTCTCATTAGTCACTTGTAAAAAGGTGAAAGTCGATAAAGTTCCTTGGAAGAAAGAAAAACATAAATACAAACATTTAGAGCTTGTATTTGGAATCAGTTCATCCAGTGTTGAGACTCACCTTCCTCACTTGCTAGTTTGGTGTGGTTAGCAGATAACAATCATATGCCAGCCACTAGTCAGACAAGAGGATAGCCCCTACTTTCTACATACTACCGTTTATTGTTCAGAACTTAAAATCCAAACCCCAGACAGTTAATAAATAGGTAGGAGACTAGAGGCAGTGTGACAGGCAGAGTGAAAGAGCAGAGAATACACACTTGGAGCTGGAGGTGGATTATCTGAGCTAACTCCGGGGGTTAATTGGGAGCAGCAATTATTAGGCAGGAAAAAGAAAAAAGGAACCATTTCAAGTAGAGATGACAGTGTGTGCAAAGGCACATATTCAAAATGTGTGGCAAAGTTAGTGTGCATGCCTTTGCAATGAGAGGTAAGGGCATGAAACTGGGAAACGGGAATCGACAGTGTCTGGGTGGTAAATGCTTATGTAGTGTATGTGAAGGAATTTGGGATCTTTATCTGAAACGAGGAAGCGTCAAAGGTTTTAAGTCAAACGAATACTTTACAGATGTTATTTTAACAATTAGCCTCTAGCACTCCTTTGGACTAGTTAGGGAACTAGGGAGTTCAATGGTCACTAGGGCATAATTGGAAAGAGAGCTGGTGAGAGCAAATGGGCGGGAGCAGAAGAATGAACGTGAATGATGTCAAAGGAGGAATGAAGGCACAGATGCCCCGCAGTCTGGTTATTGGAAGTTGGTATCTGGAAATAAGCGAGGAACACAGAAACTGCTGAAGTCACGTAGGTCACATTGAGTTTAAGGTGACGAGGGACATTGAGGAGCTTTGTAGGAGGCATTGGGCTGAGTTCAGAGCAGCCCAGGCTGAATGTGGGAACAGTGTGTGACCGGATGAAGCTGGAGTAAGGTGAGCATATGGGGACTGTCCAGTCACATATGGAGAAAGAAGGCGGAGAGCTAAGAGCTGATCAGTTAGAGAATCGAAAGAGCGGCTGACAAAGACAGCTGACAGAATGAGCAGCTAAAGGTCGCAATCAAGGTAGCCCGATACACCGCCCAACAGAAGCGGGTGCCAAGCCAGCCAGACCAGTTCCAAGGCTAACTGCTGGAGAAAAGCTGAGGAAATCGCTAAGTACTTGGACAATGCTGGGCTTGACTAGACTGCGTTCCTCTTATGTTTCAGCCTTTGAAACGGGTGTTTTAAAATAGACTTTTTAAAATAACTTCCTTGCACCAGAAATCTGTGTACATGCTGGCTTTTGAAAACATGAAATGTGCTTATATCCTTACATTTTTCTTTAGGATAAACAATTCTTGCACAAATAAGCAAAAAGGAAGAGACATTCCTTTTTTTTTTTTTTTTTCTTAAAGCATACACAGTACATGCAAAAGGCCATTACTTACAGAGTTGGAAGTGATAGCAGCAATTTTTCTCTGTAGGAAAGGAAATAACTCAGATTCAGGAAAAGCAGCCTGCTGACAAGGCAGTTAGTCATATGTCTCCCCAAAGGAAGTTAAGACATTGTTGCTTCATTTTTTTTAAGGTAGCCCATAGTTCAGTAGAAATTGAGGACTATATTCCCTTAAATAAAGCTCTCTTCAGTTATGCTGAATGGAATGTGAGAATGAATGGCACCAAAAGCAGGATAGAGTGGCAATGCCTGCATATGCTCCAACTGTCAATCAGTCTGCTGAAAGAGCAAACGTCCTGGAACACAAGGAAGTTCATAGAGCATTTTTGGCTGTTCAACATCATCTCATGTGTGCACTTAAATACCTTCTTGAGCAAAACATTAAAAAGAAATGATGGTGGCTTTCTTCTTTGGTAACGATTAGATTGATGGTTCATCGTATAAATATGACATATTATTCTCTATATTCTTAGATAAAACACTATCAAGTCTGTGGTCCCTTTGCCTCAGTCAGCTTCTCGGGTAGCTGGGACTGCAGGTATGTACTTTCATCTCCAGTTTAAAATGTGTATTTCATTTGTTAATTCTAACCAAGAAATCGTGTAGAATATGTACAGATTCAAAAAGTGTGAAGGAAAAGGGAGATAATTAAATTCTTACTGACTTTTTAAGGCCCATGTTAGGAATTGTGGTAACTGTAATGGCACAGTAGATGTCTTTTGCCGTACTCCCAGAGAGTTAAAATAACCTCTCCACAGTGAGAGGGATCTGCTGAGCTTCCCATGGGCCACTCATCACCCAATGTTTGTCTCATCAGGAGTAAAATGTAAAATATCATCAAGGATGGCGACACATGCCTGTAATCCCAGCCCTTGGGAGGGAAAGGCTGGAGAATCGAGAGTTCAAAGCCATCTTCAACTACAGAGTGTTTTGAGATCAGCTTGAATAGCATGTGGTCCTCTCTCAAACAGCAGCAATAATAACAACAGAGAAATTATATTTCTCTCATTTTGGACCTGTTCAATTGTTTTTGATATAAAATTGATAGACGTGGATAAACTGAATCGGGTATTTTCTGAGACATCTCACTATAGACTGATCCATCTCGTATTTAAGTCGCCAGTTCTTGACTCTCATGGGAAAGAAGATCTACGAAACCACAGCAAGTGCAGAGGATACTGCCCAGGTCCTTTGCATTTCCCTAGAAGTTTACATGCCATTGTCATCTCAGAAATTGATCCAACTAATATGAGAGTCCCTTCTAGACAGTGAAGCAATTATGTTAAATGTCTGGATCTGGGCATCATCACGCAGGCTTGGAATCCAATCCACACACTGTTATATACAAATTATGTGCTCACACAAGGTGCCTAGCTACAGCAAGAAAAATTGGGATTGCTAAAATGCTTTTTTTTCCCCTAAGAGACCATTATAAAGCCTGTTCGTGATTCTACACATTACACACTTGTTACATGGCTTGGAGCTTCGGTGGCAGTTATGACGAAAATGACTTGATTGATTACAGTTACCCAGAACTCTCTATTCAAATAGTAGCTTATACCATTTTTGAAATCTCAAAATATAGCAAAGTCTTTCCTTTTATTAAGCCAAAACTCTTTCTTCTAGTTTATTTTCCATGCTAATCCTAAATCTATTTTCTTAAGCACAGCTTGATATGTCCAGTTTCTCAAATGCTTCTAAGCCACTCAGTACTGAACTGTTCACTCTTGGGAAATAGATAAAAGAGAAATAATACCAAGTTAAAATAACATTAGGTAACAGAAGAGATAAGACATGCCTACAGATACTTGGATAGGAGACATATTTAAAGTATTTGGATGTCAGGAAATACAAGCTGTAAAATGAATCACTGTTTAAACAGAACCTGAGTGCAAAGTACAAAAACAAATGGCAAACTGGGACCCAAAGGAGGATGTGAAGTCTATCAGGGGTTGAGAAGTCTTTGTTGACAGGATTGTACTCTGCCCTGGAGGACACGTGAGACAAAAGGGTCTCCTGAAAAAAGCAGCAGGGGCAAAACACTGCAAGCTACTCAGAAAACACACAGAGAAGCAGACTTTCCCAACTGTGTGCTGTCTACGTGCCTCCATGTAGATCTGCCAATCCACATGTGCACAAAACACTGGGAATAGCCTGAAGGAAAACAAAATCTGTCCAGAGTCATTTTCTTTAATGCAACTTACTTACTGTTATAATTAACAAGAAAGGCGCCATTCTGTGTTTTCTTCATCAATGAGAATTCAAAATATAACTCTAACACAGGGAGTTTTGGAAAATTATTGATATTAAAGGGAACTACTTAAGAAGAATTGAGGATGATCAGGTCAAAGTTCACTGTATCCAGTCCTTTGGAGGGGGTTGGGTTCCTTACTGGCTTGTCTACTCTTGGACATGGCTCCAGCCTTTGTCTGTGTCTTCGTGGTCCTTATCATACAAGTTTTCATGATTTCTGCTCACTTGTCTCAGTCCATCCACATACCAATTCTGGTCATAGGCAGCTAAATTTTACTGAGGAAAAAAAAGAAAAAAAAAAACCTCTGAGGCAGGGGGAAATTGTGTGCATGTACAGTTTCATTCAGTTCCAAAGTTCTTTCTGCAGACTTTGGCTTCAAAATATACCTTGTGTCTGAATTGTTTAGTTCCCATACATACCTCTAACAGCCCAATCCAAGTCACTATTTTTTCAGTGTTGGACCCAGAAGTTTCCACATTGGCTTTCCAGCACTTGCTTCTACTTTGTTCCCATACTTTATTCTCAGGAGAACTTCTAGAGAGCTCCTGTGAGCGTATGTGTCAGATCCAAATCCTCTAGTTCTCTTATGCTCAGGTGCTTAATATTGGCTCTTGTTTTAAGAGTCCTACTTACCCAGTCATTTCTTAAGACCCAGGCTGGACAGCAGAGGTCTCCCCTGGCTCCGTCTCCAGCAGCCCTCCTTTCCATTCACTTCGCTTGAGCCACACAGGCTGACTATCTGTAGTCCCTCAGTCTCATCCAATGACTTGGCTCATCTCAATGATGATGTGATACATACCTAACGAGCTACTAGAAAGCCCCACTCCCCTTTTGGAATTCATTGCTTAAGCTACAGGGAGAAATTTGCTTGGTTTGAGGAGAATTTGTTTTATGATAAAAAGCTAGGTTCCTTTGTGATTTGAGAACACTGTCTATAAATGTTACTAGTAAAACATATCTTAAAGTATCTTACTATGCTTTTTATCAAGTGATCTCTTTATACTCTTCATTTTGAATTATTACAGCAGCACGATCTTGAAAGTGCCTTTCTGCTTTGTGTTCAGAAACACCAATCTGTCCTAAATGTCCTTGCTCCTTGACTACTTACTGTTCAGTCTCCTTTACAGCACTCTTCCTTCAAGTCCCAGCCCTCTGGCAGTTCACACGATTCTCTTGGTCCTTGGCTCTCCTTATCTTAACAGCCTGAGGAAACTTCTCCACTAATAGACTCAGACCACCCCACCTATACACTGAGTACTCTTAAATCCAGTCCAGACTACATTCCTGAAACTTCATTGCCTTCTAGCCAACCCTGTCAAGTATGTTCTATTGCCATTTTAAACTTAACATGTCCACAATTGGGCTCATTACATTCTTTTGTAGCCAAATTTTCCAGCAAATATGCCCAGTAAATGTAACACATCTACCCAGACATTAAGCCAGAAATCTCAACCCTTCTTTGTCCTCTGCGTCCATCTCTTTGAACTGATCTGCAGCAGAAGGCTTTTTTGCCAAGACCATGGTCTTCCTCACATCCAAGGTGGCTCAGTGCAAATCTAAACCTGTCCAATATTCAACAGGGCAGTCTCTCCGTACTCTGAAATGATGGGTATGGATTCTGAATGCGTACAACACAGGTTTGTATTCTGGCTCTGTTCCTTCCAATCTTAGGAAAGTAAGTGGATCTTCTTGAATCTCGGTTTTCCCATCTGCCAGATAAAAATGGCCTCACTCATTCTCTGGAAATATTAAATGGAAAGGTTATATGCCAGCCACTGGTGACATACTGATGCTTTTAAGAGACTCTCCAAATACTTCATTTCCCACATTTGTTCCTATGAGACAATCACACTAACTTAAAAATTCCTCTACTGAAATATTTTTGCAATGTGCCCCCTCCCCTAACAGACAGGTTATAAATGTAAATCACAGGGAGGGAGTTGTCTGAAGGAAGTGTCATCTGACTTACAAGTTAACTGATTTATTATTTGGAGCAGATAAGCAATCCCTGTAGTGCAATCACGTTACAAGATAGTGTCTTGGTTTTGTTTGTTTTTAGTTTCTTCTTGTCACTTTTCTGCTTAAATCTTTGCAACTCTACTCCAGAACTACTTAGCAAGAAGTAAAGGAACTGACTGATAGGTAGTGAAGCACAACTTGGGGAGTAAAACCCACAAGTTCAAATGTCCTTATTAGCTGTGTGGTCAGTTGTTTAATCTCTACGCTAATTATGACATAGGGTTGCCATGGGGGTGAACTAGCACAACTAATGTAAAGGGCATACGAAAGAGCGTCTATCTCTCTGCCTAATACATCACTGAAGACCCATTAAACATAATGCTACTTCTGGGAATGTACATAAATAATCTAGAGGTTCCTCGTCATGAGAACAGCACAGGATAACCTGATTCACAGAAAATGTCAGTTATATTATGTAATAATTCTGACAACTGAAAAAGGTTCTAAAGAGTTTTAAATACCATTCTGCACATTTTCATTATTTATGTTCTGACGGTCACGCTTCTAATTGAGAGAACAATTTGTATTGTTTTAGGGTAATGATATGGTATATTGGAAGTTCAATATACTTCTATTATTAATATCTATTTCTTTCCACTAGTCCCGCAGGGAAAGGACGTTGGCCTCAGACTCACGTGTTCTCCAAATCTTCACTTAGATTGATGACTGCATGTGTATTAACAATGCTATCATTTTATTCAATTTTGAAAAACACAATAAGATATGATGAAGTTTAGAACATCAAAAGTGTATAGAAGTATTCAGGTCAAAGAAAGCTTGAGTCCCTAGAAGCTGCACAGAAATACATTCAGGATTTAAATAGAGTGAATTCTAAACAGAAGTGAGAGAAAAATAGAGTTTCAAACTTCAAGAAAAAAAACGTGGGATTTTACAAATTAATGAACCCTTCCTTTGCAATCTGGAAATTTTTCAGCAGAGCAGAATTTCAACAAGCTTATGTTTTAGTCTTTGGGTATCTGAGTGGTATCTTCCGTTTTGTTTTGTTTATTTGCTGTTTGCTTTTCAAACAGTCTTGTTGTGCATGCTAGACTGGCCTCAAACTCAAAATTCTCCTGCCTCAGCCTCCTAAGTGCTGGGAGTGCCCTGATGCCTCGTCGGGGTTTAAGTTCTCTGACCCCACACAGGGGCAAATACTGCCATAACGGAAGGAAGCTAAGGAAGTGCCAGCATAAGGAAACATTCATTTGACTTTCATGTGTTCTGTTTCCCCCTCCCCTCCAGGGCGGAGGGTTCACGTTCAGACAATGGTGCTGAGTTTCTCTATCGCTGTTTTAAAGCTGAGTACACAACACCCAGGAGGCAAGGACTGTCAAGACAAGAACTAGATTTAATCGGAAGGAAGGAAACTACTACTTGGCCTGAGAGGAGATATGATTACACAACTAGGAAAAGCATGAATTTACTTTAAAAATGATGGCAGCCTCATCCTGTACGTGTGTTGAGCAACACTGTTCGCCACATGACACACGGATGACCTAAGGCAGCATTTTCCCTTAAAGATAGCTACTTTACTCCAGAGATTTAATCACAGCACTGGAAAGTCAAACAAGAAAATCTCCCGTCAGCTACCTGAAAGTTCCATGCCAGTAAAAACAGAACCCAAGTTTGGAGTCATTGGTAATATTAGCACTTGGAAGGTAGAGGCTGGAGGATCAGAAGTTCAAGGTCATCTTTGTCTATATAACCAGTTCCGGGCCAGCTTGGACAACAGGAGATGGAGGTTCTGTGTCAGAAAAATAACACAACAGAATATGAAACAAAGCAGAACACGAAGTGAAGCTAATATTTATCATACAGCGTCTGACTATAAGCCTACAAACTCTAAAAACGTTTCTTATAAAATGTTGCCTTCAATTCTTAAATATCCAGGTAACATAATTCGCAAAAGTTTATGACTGCAGAAAGAACTATGATCTTAAGGTATTCGATTGTCTTAGAAATGACAATCCATCTTTAGCGTTCGACTCACCTTAAGGAAGGGACAAGAAGCTTCTTGACTCTGCATGAAGAGAATGAATGCTAAAAAGGAATTTTAAGAATGAATAAGCCTAGGGTTCTGAGGAGAATGATTAAAAGATGAACTATCTTTTTCAGGTGATTTTGGAGAACAGGAGAATAACGGAGTGTTAGGTGGTTACAGATGTATACCTGGAAATAGGGAAAAAAAAACTGAAAAGAGAAAAAGATTCTGAGAGGAACCAGAAAAAAAATTATTTAGCAGTAAAGATGGAAAAAATCATTTCAAATATTGAGAAAGACTTGAGCATGGTTGCAGATGGGATGCTGGGATGCTGGCACAGAGAATGAGCAGGCTGAGGCTAGCCTGGACTGTATGATAAGAAGTCATCTTAAAAAAAAAAACCAAGGGAGGAAAATGTCTCTTGTTTTATCGCACAAAATGCTTTCTGGTGTATTTGGCTAACGCTGTCTTTCACCATTCCTGTTTCCAAAAGTGAACTTTCAAATTCACCTGTATTCTCTCTTCTCTTGAAAAGTGCCTTTAATCTTGACATAGATAGTCCCAAAGAACCCAGTGGTCTCAGCTCATGCATCCAGGTGAGAGAATTGCAGGAAAGGGTTCATATGCCCCAGAAGAGAATAGCCCTGATACAAATCTCGGATATGTAAAGAAAGAAGATACACCATGACGTAAAGAAGCAGATGCGCGGTGACGCTGAACCAGAAGAATGCAGAAACTGAGCTCAGCCTCAGTCTTGAAATAAGAGCAAACTCAAATTCAAAAGTGGACTCAGCTATCCCAGGAACCCCATAGCACATAAGCAAGGACAAAGCTAGAAAGAGCATTTTCAGGAAGATTATAGAAAATATGTTTGACAAAATGGCTGGACCCTGAAATGTCTGATTGCCTTCATTTTGTTCTGTTCTGTTTGGCTGTTTTGTTCTGCTCTATTTTTTGAGTTTGATGTAATCCTCACTGTCTTCAAGCTCACTGTGTAGCATCCTTCTCCCTTGCTTCCTAAGTTCTGCCATTACAGGTGTGCATCACCACGTCCAGCTCAAAATTTCTTAATTTCCAGTCTAAGAAGATAGGATTTTTTTTCCTTTTTACTGTTTTAACATATAAATTTAATAAAGAATCTAGAACCCAAGAAAGATATTATGAGAGAAATACGTTAGTAACTACACTCTTGGGGTAGGGGAAAGCAGAAGAGAAGAGCAGAGGACCCTATTTTAATTACTCTCATAGCAGATGATGGGTTGAAATAAGTTAGAAGATGAAATAGTTGGAATAACTGGAGCAGTAGTCAATCAAGAATCTGGATAAAAGAAAGAGAGTTGCTCAGGTTGAGAAATAATGGTGAAACGTGGCTTCATTTAATGCAGAGGCCAGTGGCAGAATGTATGCTTAATGTGTGCAAGGGACTGGTTCTTCATGGGAAAAGCAGGCAGTGAGACGCATTGCCTAATCCTTCTCTCCTTATTTAAAGGTTTATTTGAAAGCCCCCTCGGCACTTAAACATACTTGCCAGAGCATATCTTAAATTGTAACACTTTCTCAGAATCACCCAAGCTTTTAAAAAATTACTAGTCTTGAACAACTTCTAGGAGACCTCTGGCATGAAACGCATATAGTCGACTTCCGTGGGAAAGATATCTATAGTTTGTTTTCCAGTGAGTTATCTTACTGCATGGAAACAAAGAGTAGAGATTATCTTACTTATAAGAAGATAAGCACTGAAAGTCACTCTAAGTACTAAGCAATAACAGGGAATACAAGAGTCACAAGTCTAAAACCACAGCAAATCAGCCAGCACTTTTCAAAAGCTCTGATTTGAATAGACACTGACAACGGGATTAGATTCCTTCTAAAAAATTAAGATTTAAAAAGCACTGAGGGCTTCAGAGTTGGCTCAGTGGTTAAGAGTACTGGTTGCTCTTCCAGAATACCTGGGTTCAATTCCCAGCACTTACATAGTGACTTATAACCATCTGTATCTCCAGTTTCAGGTGGGTCTGACGCCCTTTTCCAGCCTCCATGGGCACTAGGCACACATGTGGTACACAGACATTCATGCATATATAATTATTATTATATATTATTTATTATATAAATAATAATTATTATACTATTATAATAAATATTATTGTTTTTATTATTAATAATAAAATTATTATTACTATTATTTTTTATTATGCTCAGTACTACCATCTCCTGCTCACAATACAATAATATAACATTTGTGCTCTATAATTCCCTTAACTCCTCATTAAAGGGAAGGCTGAGAGGAGATCAGGAAAGTTAAGTGACCCCATGGAACATCAAGTAACAGGTCACCCTGTCCCTAAGGGCCATGTTATTTACTGTGACCTTTATTCAGTCCTAACTATGTCATTTGGAGGCCTTCATCACTCAAAAGTTCACATGCCTACCTACCTTCTTGCATGATCAACCCTCTTCACTGCCCATAATAATAATACATCTCCCAAGATTCCTTCCAGAAACAGAGTTTCAGTCTATCCAGTTCCAGGAGCTTGGACCTGGAGAGGTATATTGGAAACCTGCATTGTGACTCCCCCACATTAAGTGAACGTCAGTCAACTCAAGTCATCAACTACAATGGTATCTTCCTTGAAATATGCTTTTGAACTTTTCGATTCATATCTCTACTGCTTCTGTCCTCTTCCAAAACACTAGCCTCAATTTAGACTGAAGCAATGGGACTTTTTACTCTCTTCATATGTAATTTTACTGTCTCTACCTCATTCACCACACTGAACCCAGAGGTTTTATTTTGTTTGACGTGTTTTGCTTTATCACACTCTTTTTGTTAAAATCACTCAATGCATACCTGTTGTGCTTAGAACAAAACAACGTTTTTCAAAAGTTCCCGAGATTTTTCCTGGAGTGGCCTTCTCCAATCTCACTAAATTCAGTGCATGCTGGTGTCTTCTGGCCTCCTGCGTTCTGGTCACCAATGTCTCCTGAGTTTCCTATATGTGCCCTGGAAGATGCACTATTCCCCCCACAGCTACCTACGTTCTGCCCACCTCTGGGGTTTGCCACTCACATCATTTCCTTGGGGAAAACTTTCCTAATATCACCAAACCCCTCTAGTTCCCAGTGCCTCCCTTTCAGAACCCACCCATCCTTCCTCAGAGCAAATGACTGATGAGTTTGAAATTTTAGGTGTGTTTATTTGCTTCATCTGTTTTTCTCTACAATGTATGAAGCTGTAAGTATAGAAACCTTTGCTACTGTACTCCTGGAGATATGGAAGAGGCTCTATCACATATATTTAATAAAAGCTCAGTTAGAGCAAGCGCTATACAATGTCTTGTAGTAATAACTCTACTGTTTAGGGATATGCAGCTTGGAAACAGGCAGAAAAGCCACTCAAATACAGGTAAATGAGTGACAGAGTCCGCTGCTTGCCTAAGCAGCCAGTCCTTAGATTCTTTCCATCTATAAATTCTTGCCCTTTGTTCTAGACAACACACAAAATGACCTCTCTTCCCCCCTGCCTCTCTCTCAACAGAGGACATGTCATTTTCTTTCCACAGCTTCCTTCAGCCAAATTTTAAGTGAATGACTGACTTCTAGATCTTTCATTTTTCTGTTTATCATTCTTTGCACACTTTTATAATTTTGTTTTCTTGAAATGCACAAGTATACTTTTCAACAATTCATTCCAAGAGGCATGATTATTCCAGATTTCCACAGTTAACATCACCTAACTACATACTTTCGGCGTCAGGCTCCAATATTAATTTATAGTGAACTTTTGGCACACTATGAAATCCCAGGAATGTGCTTAAACTAGGTCATCTGCTTCTAGTACTTATGCATTTGATGTTGTGAAGGTAAGTTGGGGTTTTTGTACATGTTTGATAAACGTCAATGAGATTTAATTCTAGTATTATACCTTTGAGATCTTTCCTAGTCTTTGTTCGAATATCTAGTCTCAGTTTTATGTCATCCAACCCCCCAAAATATTCAAGTCACCCACATTCTTTTTTTACCGTATATCCATTCCTCAAATTCAACTCTCAGAGTTTGGGAGATGGCTCAGTGGCTCTGAGTAATGGCAGCACAAGCATAAGCATGTCACTTCCCAGCATCCACATCAAAGTCGCCCAAGGAGCCTCAAGTGTCTGCAACTCAAGTACTGAGGGCAGAGTGGAGATCCGTGTATTCTAAGGGCTTGCTGGCCAGCCAGTCTAGCCAACATGGTGAGCTCTAGCTTCAGTGAAAGACCTTGTCTCAAAGGAAACAAAGTGGAGAGTGCTAAAAGGCACTACATGCAGACATGTGTACACACAGAGATATACAACACACACACACACACGCACATGCACGCACATACACACACATACGCATGCCGATTCCACGTCTGTGACTCCTGTGAAATCACCCTTCCTAGTTCTCTACTGTCTTCCTCCCTGATCCTTCTCAACATCTTCTGAAGTCATTGTCAGCTTCTCATTTCGTTCATTTGTAAATCACAAAACAAACACCAATTACTGAGTGTCTCTACTACCACAGGGACTGAACGGGGTGCTGGGAATATAAGCAAGCCTAACCCACCTCTGCGGTTTTAAAGGCCATTTCTTGTGTTCTCTCGGCCTTTGCTTATCACTGGACAGGTTCGACTCTAATCATTGCTTGAACCAGAAATGTAAACTTTGCTAAATCATAAACTAGCTCCACAACCTCTCCTGGCTCCAGATGCTTCTTGTCAGTGGTTTATTGGCTTCAGTCAATTATCTCACAAAACCCCTCAAACT
Source organism: Cricetomys ansorgei (assembly GCA_026225945.1). Classification (NCBI taxonomy): domain Eukaryota; kingdom Metazoa; phylum Chordata; class Mammalia; order Rodentia; family Nesomyidae; genus Cricetomys; species Cricetomys ansorgei. Next base: position 2,308,430 of record JAMJFZ010000107.1, read on the forward strand.
TTACACGGTCAAAACTCATGGGATTATTCACCACAGTCCCCAACTACCTCCGCGACACTTCCTGTTTTTCTGATCTTGATTAATGATGGCCTAGCCAGGAGCCACTTTGGATTTGCTATTATTTACCCTTCCCATAAACGTGTCACCAGGTCTCGTCAATTGTCCAGAATAATTCTCCTCGACACATCAGTATTGTTCTTAACCTCGTTATCTTCTAACAGTAGAGACTCTCCTTAAATCTTACTTCCAAGATACTCTTTCAAAACTCATCCTCCATTCTTCTGTCAAGATCCCAAAGTAGAATTAAGAAAGTTTCCTGGAAAGTCATCTTAAAAGATAACAACATTGCAATAAATGGAAGCCGTAATGAAGTAGGATGAAAAGAAAAGAGAAGAAGCAATGACTAATGTGAACGCTCGCGTTGCCTGTACAGGTACTTGGTTGCTAAGTCAACATATCCAAAGTCACTCGGCCAGTTAGCTACTACTTCAGAACCCAGTTATCTGTCTCCACAGTTCATGCATCTCTGTGACCCCTAGGAATGAAATCAAGAGCCAGAGGTTATTCTGTAAACCTGTATTGACTGTGGAGGGGTGTCAAATGATTTAACTCAACTATCAAACAACCAACACAAAGAAGAAAGAGTCTGCCACAAGACTTATAAGTTAAAACTAAAGGCAAATAACTCACCTATTGTGAACACTGCAGTGAGCCAGGCATGATGACATAAGACTGTTATTCTAAAACTTGGGAGCTGGGGGCAGGATGATTAGGAGTTCAAAGCCACTGCAGCGTTCAATGCTAAGAGCAATAAAAAATAATTAGGAAAATTTGGCTACAGTGGTACATGCCTGTAATCCCAGCATTTGGGAGGCTAAGGAAAGAGGATCATGAATTCAAGGCTAGCCAAGGCTATGGCTACTCAAGTCATCAGCTCCATTAAGTAGGATATAAACTTATAGTCAGAAGGAAATGAGAGTCACAAATTCCTTTCCCCCAAATGCATATCATGCCACATGCTTATACTGTGATGAAAGAATTCTGGATCTAAATTTTGAAGCTATTTTTGGCATTTAGTAACAACCGGGCAGGGAAAACCCACAAGTCCATAAATTTGGTCCCTGTGTCTGCCTCAAGCACACTGAGAAATGCCTTGCAGGAATGCTTTACTCAAGGCAGATATAATCTGCTGGCAAAGCAGCTTGACTCCTACTCTGACCAATTTATAGAGACCTCTGTTTAGTAACAAGATGCCTTCACCGTTATTAATTCCTTCCCATTAATGCAAGGCCAGTGAGACTTCTTCAGCAACTCAGCAAATACTCAAACCTTGAATGCTGGTCAGTGTTCCAGGGAAAATTATTTTTTATCATTTTTTTGACAGGACTGTTAAATATTCTGTGCAAGAAGCATGGTGTCTGATTCATGAAACCTGTGGACCACTCTCTCTCTCTCTCTCTCTCTCTCTCTCTCTCTATATATATATATATATATATATATATATATATATATATATATATAATTATATATATTACATACATACAAAATGATATATATATATATGTATATGT